>JAJIBD010009124.1:0-69504 GCA_021461705.1 Cryptotis parvus | reverse complement strand
CTCCCCAGCCCCTTGAACTGTCCTCCAGGGCAGGCAGTGGCCACAGGGGGCCAAGCCCTGCAATCCCTTCAGTAGCCTGAGAGGTTTCACTGTCTCTCCCTATCTGTCAGCGCAGAGGCGTCAGGCACTATTTACTCCAGGATCTGATCTGGGGTGTGGCTTCCTGAGCCCAGAGGGCAAGGTCTGGGCTTGCTCCCAGGGAGGACGATCTTGATCTGGGGGCAGGGGCCCCTTGTCCCCTTCCTCCCACAATGCCCCCCCATAGAGCACCCAGGCCGCCAGGATGGGGGGCATGGGTAGGAGGAGGAGGGAGCCTGGAGTGCCCCCTTCACCTGGGTTTTTCCAAGCCATTCAATCACTGTACAAATATTTATTGAGCCCTGGACGAGGTGCCAGGCTGGACTGGGAGAGCTGTAACCCTTGCCAACTGGGCAGTCCTGGGGTGATACCACTGCAGAGAACCTGGGGTGGGGGCAGGGTGGAAATGCAAGTGAGGCCAGAGGAGAGTCTAGGGGTTCCTTTATCTCTGGGGGGACAGGGTGGGCCTTTCTAATTTTATTTTGGGGTCACACCTTAGCTCAGGATAACTCCTGGCAGAACTCTGAGGACCCTATGGGATGCCAGGGAAGTTACATACAAGACAAGAACCTTGTGTGTGTGTGTGTGTGTGTGTGTGTGTGTGTGTGAGCAGCAGCAGGTGCCAAGGCCCTGAGGCTGGAGAGTGAACATGGTCAGAGTGGAAGGGTGGGAGTGGGTGGTTATGGGGTCCTGGGAACCCAGATCTGTTTGTGATGGTTGATCCAGCCGGAAGGGGCGGGTGTGACAGTCCAGCAGGTAAAGTGCTTGTTTTGTACGTGGCAACATGGGTTTGATTCCGGCATCCTGTATAATGCCTGAGCCCCACCAAGAGTGATCCTGAGCACAAAGCCAGGAATCAGCCCTGGAGCTCTGCCAGGTGTGGCCCCAAAGCTAAAATTCAACAAAGAGGCAAAGTGGACGAGGAGGGTCTAGGTGATGCCTGAATTTTTCTGGAGGGGTAGTTGAGCAGGAAGTTGAGAAGGAGAGAGTCCAGGGGTGCTCTTATATTTCTGGAGGAGAGGTTAGTGGAGATATTGAGGAAGATTTCTGCTGAGGGGTGCAGAAAGAGGGCCATATCCCTTGGGCTGGGACCTGGTCCTCTTTCTGCACCCCTCGAGTAGAAATCTTTCTCATTATCTCCGTCCCCAGACTGGCTAGGGTGAGCTGCTGGGAGCCCTTCCCGGTCTCTGGCCTCTCTGATCCTCAGAGCTGACATCAGAATGGCCCTTTGGGGCTGAGAGATAGTACAGCGGTATTAAGGCACTTGCCTTGCATGCGTCTGTCTGGGGTTGGATTCCCGGCATCCCATATGGTCTGTCCAGCCCTCTTAGGGTGATCCCTGAATGTGGAGCAAGGGTCAGCCCTGAGCATCACCAGGTGGGTCCATAAACCAAAAAACCAAACCAAAGGGGCTGGAGCGATAGCACAGGGGTAGAGCGTTTGCCTTGCATGTGGCTGATCTGGGTTTGATCTTCGGCATCCCAGTTGGTCCCCACTGAGCACTCTAGGAGTGATTCCTGGAGTGCAGAGCCAGGAGTAACCCCTGAGTAACAGGGTGTAATGGGAAAAAGAAACAAAAGAAAGAAACAAACAAACAAAAATACCCCAGAAAGCCCAGCACTTGGGGGCGGAGCGGTAGTACAGTGGGTAGGGTGTTTGCCCTGCATACAGCGGACCCAGGTTCCATCCCTGAATCCCATCTGTTCCTGCCCCCTCCCTGCACCTCCAGGAGTGATTCCTGAGTGCAAAGCCAGGAATAACCCCCTGAGCACTGCCAGACGTGACCCCCAAAAAGCAAACACACTAAACAAACAAACCACTTTGTTGGGGTCCCTCCCAGGGATCTTGACCAGCCATTGTGGCTCAGAAGCATGAAAGGGTCTAGGGATATGGTGCCCCACCCATACCACCTCAAGTCCCCTCCGCTCTCTGGCCTGGAGCAGCGACTGTTTATACCCCACCCGGCCGCGCAGGGGCGCCGGTGAGCGCTGCGGATGCCGCTCTCACCCACCACCCCAGTGACTCCTCGCGATGCCCTTTTGCACACAAAGGGTCTACACTGGGGCGGAAAGGGGTTTCCCCATGAATCATAACACTGGTCACGGCCCAGCCCACTTCCTTCCCCCGGGCAGCCACTTCCTCATTTGTAAAACAAGAAGCCCTGAGGAATCTGGCAGGGGCGGACTCAGAGGACTTGGGTGGGCAGTGTCCCCTTGTGGCCAGCGCTCGGCACAGCAAGTCAAGGCGCCTGCTCTGGGCACCTCTTTCTGGGCACCGCCCACCCTAATTCCTCCCCACCCCGCCCCTGTCCTCCTCCCTCCTCGCTCTGAACTCAGAGCTGGCAGGGCTCAGGGGCCATCTGGGTCTTGAACCTCAGTTTCCCCACCTGTGAAACGGACCATCGCTGTACTTCCCATGGAAACCTTGCAGAGAAATGAAGTCAGTGAGTCTGGAGAGAGTCGGGATATAAGGCACTTGCACTGCGAGCCGCGACCGTCCCCGTTTGCTCTCCAGCACCGCAGAAGGGTCCTTGCGCCCCACCGGAAGTGATCCCTGAGCAAAGCCAGGAGTAAGCTCTGGTGTGTCCCCCCTCCAAAACGAGCCCATGGAAGCCCGGGTAGCACAGCAGATGGGGAACTTGCCTTGCACACACTGAGCGGGTTTGATTCCCAGCACCCCCAATGGTCACCTGATAATGCCTGAGTGCAGAGCCAGGAGTAACTCCCGAGTATCGCTGGGTGTGGCCCCCAAAACCAAAACATAAAATAAAAATGAGTCAGTGGAGACGAAGTTTCGCAGCATACGCGGGCCTGAATAAGGGCTGCAGGAACACGGGCATCGTTACCCAGCTCTGTGGGCTCTGTCCTGCCTCTGCATGGGACTGGACCTCGGGGACTGGACCTCGGGACTGGTGCTCGGGGACTGCAGATGCTGAGTTTGGGGGAGGGTTTATTAAGACTAAGTGCTTGTTTACAGAATGACTGCATTTATCTGCATAACATAAATATATAGGTACATATTATGATACCAATATCCAAGGTCAAGTGAAACATACATCAGGAGGTCCTGTCAAAGGTGGAAATTATCACAAACGTGTGGGAGTCAGAGGCTAGGTAAGACAGAAAATGGAACAGTGTGCTAACAATTGTGAGGGTACTAATGCCAACCTAGAACTGAGCATTAAATAGAGGCAAAAGGATACACATGACAACCCTTTAATGTATGTTTTGTAATCCATAGTCTGGAGAGGAAGGAAAGAAAAAGATAGAGAAAATGGAAAGAAATAAAGAACCTGCCATGGAGGAGGGCTGGGGGAGGGGGAGGGAACCGGGACGTTGGTGGTGGGAGATGGGCACTGGTGGCGGGATGGGTGCTGCTACACTGTACCGACCAAAACCCAAATATGAACTTTTTAATTGTATATCTTTGTAATTGTAAAAATAAAAAATTAATTAAAAAAAAAAAAGACTAAGTGCTTGTTGATCGGTGTCAATGGAAACTGAGACCAAAGGTAGGACAGCAGGGAGGGCGTTTGCCTTGCACGCAGATAACGGGCTTGGTCTCTGGCAATCCCATAGTAATCCCGAGTGCAGAGCCAGGAGTAAGCCATGAACATCCCTGGTGTGACCCAAACCAAATAGACAAAAACCAAACAAATGAAACGGGCAGGTGTGGGAGGAGCCTGGAGGGAGGATCTGGAGGGAGGATCTGTAGGGAGGATCTAAAGGGAGGAGTCTGGAGGGAGGATCTGGAGGAAGGATCTGGAGGGAGGATCTAAAGGGAGGAGTCTGGGGCCGGAGCAATAGCCCAGTGGGTAGGGCATTTGCCTTGCACACGGCTGGCCTGTGCCGGCCTGGGTTCGATCCCGGCATCCCATATGGTCCCCCGAGCACCGCCAGGAGTCATTCCTGAGTGCAGAGCCAGGAGAAACCCTGAGGCATTGCCCGGTGTGACCCCAAAACCAAAAAAAAAAAAAAGGGAGGAGTCTGGAGGGAGGATCTGGAGGGAGGATCTAAAGGGAGGAGTCTGGAGGGAGGATCTGGAGGGGGGGGAGTCTGGAGGGAGGATCTGGAGGGAGGATCTGGAGGGAGGAGTCCTCACGTGTCATTTGAGTCCCTGGTGTAGGACCTTCATGAGACAGAGACAGCTGGTGCCCTGCCCTGCTGGGTTTAACGTGTCAGAAAAAGCAGAGCAACAACTGGAGATGAAAGAGGGATGTGGCTAGCATGAGAAGCCCTTCAGAAGGATGGACAAGGACCGGCATGGGCTGGAACACAGCTTTGAAGAGAATTGGGGTCTGGGTTTCTGCACAGCTGAGGCAGAATGACGTCATAGCTCAGACCTTCTCTAGGGTTTTTTTCCTCCCAGGAAGCTCATGCATATTCATGAGGGGAGACCAGGCACATGCGTAAATGAGGGGCATGATGGATAAACAGAGCAGTATGTACAGGAAATGACAGGTGTCACTGAGGTGTGAGTTTCTGGGAGGGGGGGCCCTGTCATTGAGGTGTGAGTTTCTGGGAGGGGGCCCCCTCCTTATTAGAGCAAACAGTTGCGGTTTGTTTTTTTTTTTTTGATACATCAGGTGGTAACCTCCGGCCACACCTGGCTCTGCACCTGTGGAGCCCAGAGGAGCGTACGTGGTCGCAGGGACTGAGCAGGCGTTGGCTGCCATACCTCCCCCTGACTGCCTCTTTGGCTGAGTCTCTGGAGGATAAGAGCCGGCTGCAGCTGGTCACTGGGCCAGGATTTGGGCTGTAGAGAAGCTGAGGGGTGAACTTGTCTTCTGAGCATGCCCAAGCATGCCCTGGGCACCCGTATTTCGGACTGGGCGACAAGGTGGACTCTCTGGAACTATAAGTTGATAAACAGAAGGGTCGGAGGGATAGAACAGGGGCTGAGACACTTGCTTTGCATATGGCAGAAGGGGGGTTCAACCTCTGGCACTACAGAGGGTCCCCGAGCACTCAGGAGCCATCCCAGAATAGAGTCATAAATGGCGGTGCTCAACCGTAGACCCCCATAAACCACAAAAACATAAGGGGGTGGGGTGGGGAAAGAGATTCTTGGAGGCTCCTCGCCTGCGCGATCCTCTCTCTGCCCCCTGCTGGTTGCACGTCGCCTTGCAGCCTGACTGCGGGCGTTGGCGGGGGAGGAGGGGTGGCGAGAGGGATAGAATAGCGGAGAGGGTGTTTGCTTTGCACAAGGCCCACTCGGGTTCAATCCCCGGCAATCCATAGGGTCCCTCGAGCACCACCAGGAGTAATTCCCTTAGTGGAGAGCCGGAGTAACCCCTGAGCATAGCCGGGTGTGACCGAAAAAGCAAAACAGACAGACAGACAGACGACAGACAGACAGACAGACAGACAGACAGACAGACAGACAGACACGGCAAGAAGCCAGAGACTCAGATGGCAGCTGGGTGGACCCCGCAGGTTCCTTTCTGCACTGTGGCCTGTAGCACTGCCCCTCCTGGGCGCAGGTAGGTCCCAGACCTTACAACCTCCCCTAGCCTTCCGCTCTGCTCCCCTCCTGGGGCTCCCGAGCTCCCGAAGCACTGCCATGTGTGAAGGTTAGAGCACTAACCTTCTGCCATGTGTTTGGGTCACACCCAGCGATGCTCAGGGGTTACTCCTGGCACTACTCTCAGGAATTACTGGCGGTGTTTGGGGATGCATCATATGGGATGCCAGAGATCGAACCCGGGTCCAGCTGCATGCAAGGCAAATGCCCTACCCGCTGTGCTATTGCTCCAGCCCCAAAAGGAACCATTTAAAAAATTTCCAAATAATTTAAATTTTGGGTCCCATCTGTGATGCTCAGGGGTTACTCCTACTCCGCACTCAGGAAACACTCCTGGCAGTGCTCGGGGGACCCTATGGGATGCTGAGGATGCAGCCCCAGTCAGCCCTAGCAAGGCTGACTGTGCAGCAGGAAGACAGACAGACAGACAGACAGACAGACAGACAGTGCTCTCCCTGCTGCACGGCTTCCCCGCCTCCCCTAAAGGAACCACTTTTCTCCAGTATAAAGAAGGGGCTGGGAGCAGCTGTGAGGGTGGGTGTTTGCACGTGGGGAGGCCTGGGTCTGAGCCCAGCACGGCCAGGAGCCCACATCTGGGGTAGCTCCTGAGCAGGGTGAGATGTGGCTCCTCCAAAGAAAAAATAAGGACAAAATACAATTTCATTTATTTGTTTTTAGGTTTGGGGGCAGCACCTGGGGTGCTCCGGGCCTACCTGCGTGGCCTCTGCTCGGAATGTCCCCCGCCAAAGCCCCCCTTCAGGCTTCTGCTCCATCCGGTCTCAAGAGCCCCACCCCCACCCTCTGGAGCCCCCTCCTCTGCCCAGCCCAGCACTCCAACGGCCAGCACCCCAGAGAGGGACTAGCCCTGATTCCAGGCTGTGTCCACTGCCCCCACAGAGCCCTGGTAGTCAGGACAGTCTTAGCTGCCCTTCCGCCCAGCTCTGGCACCCCACATGGTGAGCAAGGCTTCTTTAATGCGCAACGACCGCTGGACTAGAGCCGTCACCGACTGGATCCCACGGGACGTCTAAAGATCACGTGGCCGCCCACCTACAAGATGGTCAGACTTCTTCGTCAAGACCCTGAACGAACGGTTTGAGGCTCTTCGTATTCCTGGGGCAGCCAGATGCCATTGGGCTACACTGGCACGTGACAGGGTCAAATGGAAATGTTACTGGCGCCTGCTTGAGCAAATAGATGAATAACAGAATGTCAAGTGATCAAGTGATCAAGTGAGAGAATCAATTAAGGGGTGACAGACAGGGCCACAGGGGCCACCCAGGATGGGGGGTGGAGAGAAGGGACCCGCTGTCCTGAGGGACTCAGGGAGGTTGGGGGGCAAGGGCAGGGCTTGGCCACAGCTTCCAACACTTTTATTTTGGCAGCGGGGTGGGGGTGTCATACCCTGTAGTGCTCAGAGGGTATTTCCTGGCTCTGTGCTCAGGGGTCACTATCTGGTTATGCTCGGCAAGGCCACGGTGGAAGCCAGGCTGGGTTCTGAGCCATCTCTGCCCCCGAGACCGACTTTTCATTGTTGTTTGCATGTTTGGGGCCACAGCCCACAGTGCTCAGAGCTGACTCCTGACTCTGTGCTCAGGGTTCTCCTGCCTCAGGCTCTGCCTCTGAGCTATGCCAAAGGCTTCAAGGGTCCGGGCTCTGCAGAGCGTTGGTGTGACGGGCACAGGCTGGTCCCCCATTCAGTGGGTTTGGTTGGAGGCAGCCTGATCCCCCTTCACATCCCCATGTCTCCAGATGGGGGCGACTCTGAGCCTAGGCCAAGATTCTGCAGGAATGTGATGTGGGGGAGGGGAGGGAGGTGGGGACAGCACCCTCAGGAGGTCTGTGGGGACACTGGCGAGGTCAGGCCACCTCTTTCCACAAGCCATGACTCCTGTCCCTGCCGTGACTGTGAGCCCCTCAGGAGGGGACTGGCACCAGCTGGCAGTAAGGGGCAGGGTCGGGGTCAGCAGGTCCTGGAAGAGCAAAGACAGGGATGATTAGTGGGTTAGAGTGGGGTGACCGAACAATGCGGGAGGGACACATGTGGACATAGTAACACTGAGGGGAGACCGGTGCGGGGCCAGGAGGACCAGAGCTGCTGTGTGGCCTGGAGCAGCTCCTGTCCCTCTCTGGGCCTGTTTCCTCCTGTGCCCTCCACCCCTGGCTCTCTTTCACTGTGGCTGTGACAGGCTTCCTGGGTGGCCAGACAGCCCAGTTTTGGGGGCAGACTGGTGAGGACTGCAAGTCCCTTGGTGGGCTGCCCTCCCCGCCTAGGCTGCAGCCCCCTGACCCAGCGCCCCACCTGGTAGTGCTGATTCTGTGACTCCGGGGACTGGGGGCAGCGGCGGCGGCAGAGGCTGTAAGGAAGACACAGGTGAGGCAGCCCCCTTTGACTTTTGACCCTTGACCTGTGGTGTTTGGCCACAGCTTTAGAGGGTTTAAATGGGGACTCACCGCCGTGGCTTTCAGGGACCTCGTGTCGCTGATGGGGGACACCAGGATGGTGGGAGACGGCATCACTTCATAAATATTGTCTCCATCTGACGTAGAGGGTCATGGGAGAAACTGCTGAAGGGGCCTGTAGCCCTGCCCGTCACTCACCTGTCAGCCCAGCCGTGCAGAGGTCCACTCATCCGTCCATGCACACATCCATCCACTCTCCCACCCACCATCCACCCACTCACCATCCACCCACCCACCATCCACCCACCCACCATCCATCCATCCAACATCTATGCCGACCGTCTTCCTGCTCAGCCCTGTGCTGGGGACTCAGCAGGGACGGAGGCAGCTCTGGCCCCTGTCCTATGGGGGCTCACTTCTCCCCAGCAGGGGAGGTGAGGCCATCCAGAGTGTGCAGGACTGGGGTGGTGGCTCCCAGAAGGCTTCTTCAGGGCAGTCAAGGAGGGCTTGCTGGAGGAGGGGACAGCTTAAGATGAGAAGAGGAATTGGAGCTGAGTCAAGGAGCTCTGGAGCTTGGGAGGCTCGGCGGTGGGGGTGTCAGAAATGGGGGGTGGCTGAGGACCACGGGAAGGAGATGAACGTGACCCCCCAGAGCACTGGGGAGCGGAGTAATAGGGTGAGAGTGTTAGGAGGCCCCTGCTGGGGTGAGGTGGAGGTGAAGCCTGGGCGGTGCTGGGGGCTGGGGGCATCTGGGACATGGGCGGAGCCTCCAGCTGTGCCTGGGGGAATTGATGATGGCATGAGGAGGAGAGGCTGATTTGGGGTGCGGGTGGATATGCTCAATGTACGAGCTGAGTCTGGGAGCCCCCAGAATGTGTGGGGTGGGAGAGCGGCTGGGGACCCCACGGGGCGGGGCTCTGGCTCACCGGTGCTGTGGCAGCGGCCCACCTCCACTTTTCCTGAGTCTGTGCTCCTGCGGGCAGGGATGAGCTGCTGTTAGGAGGGCAACGGCCTCGGCGGGTGGAGGGACCCCAAGAGGCTGCTGGGAACCCCGACTCCAGAGGGGAAGGTCCTGATCCCAAATGAGCCAGGAGGGTCCCACCATCGTCTCCTCCCAGCACCCCCCAGCCACGGCCCTTCCTCAGTTTCCCCAGCTGCCACGCTATGCTGAAGAGCGAGGTTGTCAATGTCACCTACAGGGTCTGTTCATGTCCCGTACCCACCTTCCTTCCTCCCCTCCCTCCCCTCCCTCCCCTCCCCTCCCTCCCTCTTTCTCTCCCTCCCTTCCTCCCTCCCTTCCTCCCTTCCTTCCTTCCTTCCTCCCTCCCTTCCTCCCTTCCTTCCTTCCTTCCTTCCTCCTTCCCTTCCTCCCTTCCTCCCTTCCTCCCTCCCTCCCTCTTTCTTTCTTCCTTCCTTCCTTCCTTCCTTCCTTCCTTCCTTCCTCCTTCCCTTCCTCCCTTCCTCCCCTCCCTCCCTCTTTCTTTCTTTCTTTCTTTCTTTCTTTTCTTTCTTTCTTTTCTTTCTTTCTTTCTTTCTTTCTTTCTTTCTTTCTTTCTTTCTTTCTTTCTTTCTTTCTTCCTTTCCTTCCTTCCTTCCTTCCTTCCTTCCTTCCTTCCTTCCTTCCTTCCTTCCTTCCTTCCTTCCTTCCCTTCCTTCCTTCCTTCCTTCCTTCCTTCCTTCCTTCCTTCCTTCCTTCCTTCCTTCCTTCCTTCCTTCCTTCCTTCCTTCCTCTTCCTTTCTCCTTTCTTCCCTTTCTTCTTCCTTCCCTCCCCCCCTCCTCTCCTTTAATCCTTCCTTCCTTCTTTCTTTCTTGGTTTTGGGGCCATACCCGTGATGCTCAGGACTTCCTTCCGTCTCTGTACTTGGGAGCACTCCTGGCCGACTCCGGGGACCATAGGGTGCCAGCGACAAAAGCCTTGTCAGCCACATGAAGGCAAGTGCCTCCCCCCTGAGCTGTCGCTCCTGCCTCACCCCCTGAGACTCCTCTGCTCATCTGAACATCCACGGAAACTGTCCCCAACACAGCGTTCCCCAATATCACTTAGCAAATATCTCAGGGTCAGGAGACACTCAAAGCACTGGAAAGGCTCATGTAAATGCCCCGGGTTCCATCCCCAGCACCTCAGAATTCCCGGGGCATGAGTAAGCACTACCCCCAAGCCCCAAATGTCTAACCATCAATTAGGCACCATCACGGACTCGAGTCACAGTTGGGAAAAGCCTGAGCAGGACCCCTCATGTCTGGGAACAGATGTTTCTCTAAAACTCTCCTCTAGAGAGTCGGATTCTGGAGAAACGAAGATGGGGCAGGGATGGAAGGTGCTGGGAGTGCAGGTGGCGGCATTTGAACATAGACCCAAGGCAGCAAAAACAAGGGGAAGAACATTCCCTGCCGCTGAGAAGGACCCGTGCAAAGGCCCTGGGGCAGCAGGTTCAGCAAAGGCACAGTGGGAGGGGCTCAAGTTGGGAGTGGAGGGACCATGTTGACAACTGTCACCTCGACTCTGGGACAAGAGGGACCGGTTTCCATGTTCCTCACAGTGACGGGGTCTCTTCTTTTTCTTTTGAGCCACACCGGGTGGTGCTCAGGACTTACTCCTGGCTCTGTGGTCAGGGATCACTCCTAGTGGGGCTCAGGGGTTGTGCTGGGACTGAACCGGCTTGGCTTCATGCAAGGAAAGTTTGACCCTGATTCTCTCTCCCTTTCTCCCTCTCTCTCCCCTCTGTCTTCCTGTGTCTGTCTCTCTTTCTGTCTCTGTCTTTCTCTCTCTCTCTCTTTCTCTGTCTCTCTGTCTCTGTCTGTCTGTCTCTCTCTCTCTGTCTGTCTCTCTCTCTCTCTTGTCTCTCTGTCTCTGTCTGTCTGTCTCTCTCTCTCTGTCTTTCTGTCTCTTTCTCTATGTTTGGCCACATTCCAAGATGCTCAAGGGCTACTCCTGCTTTTGTGCTCAGGGGTGGCTCTAGGTGGTATTTGGTGGTGCCTGCGGTGCCATGGATCTAACCAGCTGTGTGCAGGGTGAGCACCTCCACCACTGTGATACCCTTCCAACCTGATTTTCTCTTGGTCAAAGCACCAGAGTGGGCTAGGGAGGCAGAGTGTGTCTGCTTGGTCTGGGCATGCCCCAGGCTCCACACAGCACTGGAGGAGGGAGAGGGAGGGAGGCAGGGGCCCCCATACCTGTGGCTCTGGGCCCTGCAGCCTCTTGTCAGCAGCAGGGAAACAAAGCTGCCCAGAACCAGGGACCCGAGGGTCAGGGAGCCCACGATGATGGCCGCCAGGAACCCAGCGCTCATGGGCAAGTGTGTGGAAGGTGGATCTTTATGCTTTTCTGTGGCTGAAAGACAGAAGGAGAGGGAGGTGGGGCCCCAGGAAGGCCCCTACCACCACCCGCCGTGACTCCATGGGGCTGGTGTCCCCAGCCCAGAGAGTTCTGCTCGTTTCTGGGTGGAGGGGAGGGCTGGACGACACCCTACAGTGCTCAGGTGCTCTTGGTGGGAGGAAGATGAGGTGCTGGGGATGGAATCAGGGTGGCCCACACGCAACGCAAACGCCTTAACCTCTGTCCTATCCTTCCAGCCCTCAACGTGGCTTTTGGAGGGGACTTGACTGCAGGTGCAGCACCCCAAAGTCTGAGGCCCAGATGTGCTGGGGCTGTTTCGGGGCCACTCAGCATCTTTCAATCAGCTCCTTTCAGCCCCGCAGCGGCCTCCGTGGTGGCTGCAAGGGCCTGATTGATTCTCATGACCAAGTGGTGTCTTTTTTATAACCGGCTCCATTTCCGCTTATTACTACAGAGCTGGAGCAAGCTGTAAGGAGGCAGCCCCTGAGTCACCGTGCGCTGGGGATGGTGACGGCACTGCCCTGCTGCGTGCCCTGCTGTGTGCCCGTCCTGCGTGCCCTGCTGCGCGTGCCCTGCTGTGTGCCCTGCTGCGAGCCCTGCTGTGTGCCCTGCTGCGTGCCCTGCTGCGTGCCCTGCTGCGTGCCCTGCTGCATGCCCTGCTGCGTGCCCTGCTGCACGCCCTGCTGCGTGCCCTGCTGCACACCCTGCTGCGTGCCCTGCTGCGTGCCCTGCTGCTGCTGGCGCGGCTCCTGCTGCGTGCCCTGCTGGCGTGCCCTGCTGCATGCCCTGCTGCGTGCCCTGCTGCGTGCCCTGCTGCATGCCCTGCTGCGTGCCCTGCTGCGTGCCCTGCTGCACGCCCTGCTGCGCGCCCTGCTATGTGCCCTGCTGCGTGCCCTGCTGCGTGCCCTGCTATGTGCCCTGCTATGTGCCCTGCTGTGTGGCCTGCTGCGTGCCCTGCTGCTTGCCCTGCTGCATGCCCTGCTGCGTGCCCTGCTGCTTGCCCTGCTATGTGCCCTGCTGCGTGCCCTGCTGCGTGCCCTGCTGGCGTGCCCTGCTATGTGCCCTGCTGCGTGCCCTGCTGGCGTGCCCTGCTGCGTGCCCTGCTGCTGCCCTCGGGTCGGAGGAGGGTCTCAGAGTCCCTTCCAGCATCTGTGCCCACTTTCATGAAGGGCTGTGTCCAAGACATGCAAATTTCCAAGGCGAGTTTGAGAAGCCGTGGCGCTCCTGCCTCCTTGGAGGTTGGCGGAGCTGACTCAAGCCAGCCACCGAGAGAGCTGGTGATAAGGACCCGGCTCCTGTGAGGCCCAGACTGCTGCCCATAGGAGACCCGGCAAGGTGCCAGGTGCAGCATAACGACACTGCCTGAGGATTCAGCCTCCAGACTTCAGTCTTTTTTTCTTTTTTTCTATTGATTTTTAGTCACACCAGGCAATGCTCAGGGGTTACTCCTGGCTCTGCACTTAGGAATTACTCCTGGCGGTGCTCAGGGGACGATATGGGATGCCGGGATTGAATCCGGGTTGGCTGCAGGCAAGGCAAACACCCTCCAGCCTCCAGACTTTGAGCCAACCCCAGCAGTCTAGTTCTCATGAAGTAGCCAAAGGATCTGGAGCAAGGGCACAGCAGCAAAGGCGCTTCCTCTGTGCGTGGTGAATCCACGTTCAATCCTTGCTATCACATGTGGTTCCTGTGCCCCAACAGGCTGACTCCTAAGCCCAGCCAGGTGTGGTTCCCAAACAAATGAGACGCGGAATTCAGCATCGGGGAGAGAGCTCCGTGCATGCTCTGCAAGCGGGAGCCTAAGGTCGGATTCCTGACCCTGGGTGGTTCCCCTAAACCCCGGCCAGCAAGAAAATACAACTTCTGAACATTGCTGGGCGTGGCCTGAATATCCGTGGAACTAGCACGCGTGTGGAGGTATGGAGATGGGGTACAGTGGGTGGGCGCGCTTTGCGGAGTGCAGGTATGGAGATTGAGTGGGTGGGCGCGCTTGCGGAGCGCAGGTATGGAGATTGGAGTGGGTGGGCGCGCTTGCGGAGCGCAGGTATGGAGATTGGAGTGGGTGGGCGCGCTTTGGAGTGCAGGTACCGAGACATGGTACAGTGGTGGGCGCGCTTGCACGTGCAACTGCCTGGTGAGCTCCCTGCCACAAAATTGAAAAAAAAAAAAAGGCAAAAAAATAGTTGAGTCATGGGGCCAGTCAGAGAGGCGCAAAGGGCTGGAGGTCAGGGGCTTTGCGGCGGAGTCTGGGTCCCACTCTCCTGCACCTCCAGGAGTGAGGAGGGACCCCCAGCACCGCTGCCGGGAGTCCCTGACCACAAGGCCCAAATAAAGTAGAATTGATAAATAATATCTGCATATGAACACTAGGATTGAGAGACGTACGAGTCATTAAAATTTGGTGATTCATAAATTATTCAAAGTGCCACGAGGGCCAGTAGGCCAGCTCTGGTGGTCCATACAGGCCTGCACGTGCAGTGGGCGGGCCGCCGTTAGGCCACATGTCTGTGTCCTGGGCAGGCCATTGGCTATCCTCTCCCCCGCCCGCAGGCCTGATGCTCTGTTTCCCAGAGCGCAGGAGCTGCACCCCATCGCGGTGTGTTTCTTTGGGCCTCTCCAGACCAGGAACACACTGTTTGTGCCTTTTTTGTTTGTTGGCCACACCTGATGATGCTCAGGGCTTACTCCTGACTTTGCACTCAGGAATTACTCTTGGCGGGGTTTAAGGAATCCTTTTGGGATGGCGGGATGGAGCCTGGGTCAGCTGCACGCCAAGGCAAACGCCCTCCCTACTGTACTATGGCTCCGGCCCCACGACTGGTGCTTAATAAAGCGTTTCCCCTCCCTGCTGTACGCCTGAAGGTGTAAAGGAGTCGCGGCTGCATTCTTGGGGGCTGGCACAGGGCGGGCACATGGTTCTATGAGTGAATTCAAAGGGCGATGGCGAGATCTCCTGACCGCCTCCTCCCAGCTGGCTTTTTAGTTGTTATTTTGGACATGCTTGTTGGTGCTCAGGAGCTCCTGGCTCTGCGCTCAGGGATCACCCTGGTGGGGCTTGGCGGACCCTAGGGGATACTGGAGACTGAACACGGGTCAGTGTGTGCCAGGCAAGTGCCCTACCTGCTGTACCATCGCTTCCAGCCCCCGCCCCCACGGGGCTCTTGATCAGTAAATGGGGACCAGGTGGAGCAGGGAGTGTGGGGGCTGGGCGGGCCCCCAGTCTGAGCCTTCCCCCATAGTCCCCTCACCGCACTCACCGCCACCTTCACTTGGGTTTCGCCTTGAGAGACCAGGCGTGGTTGATGGTGACGGTCACGTGGTAGGTGCCGCTGTCCTGGGGCTGCGCATGTCTCAGCAACAGGGAGCCGTTGGGAAAACCCACGATGTCGCGCTGATTCATGGCGCTGCCGGCGCGCTGTGGGGGCTGCAGCTCGGGGAAATAGGAGAAGAGCCTGGTGCTGCCCGACGTCTCGGCGCCCAGGTACCAGTCCACCACCTGGAAGGTGTCCGGGACACCCTGGACAGACAGCAGGAGGTCCTGGTTCTTTTGAGGATGTTCTGGTATTTTCTTGATGCTGAGGGTGGAACCTGGGGGGCATCCAGAGGGCGAGGACGGTGGCTGTGGGAAGGCAGGGGAGGTCTGAGATACGGGGCGGCGGTCTCTGGTCGCCTCCTTGGGGTGGGGGCTGGGACTTTGCTGATTGGTGGAGGCAGGAGGGACCCCTTCAGATGCCTGCAATCTGCCATGGTTTGGGAAAGTTTTGGGGAGGTGGGTTGTATTGGCGTATGCTCTCCCAGTGTCTGTGTCGGGTGGGCACGCCCGGCAGTGTTCAGGGCTTCCTCCTAGCTCTGTTGGATCGCTCCTGGCAGGCTCTGGGGACCATATAGGGGGCTGGGGCTCGAACCCGGTCTGACACATGCAAAGGCAAGCACCCTGTCCACTGTGCTGTCCCTCCAGCTCCCGGGGTTGTGTTTAGGTCACGCCATGCTCAGGGCCTAATCCTGGTTCTGTGCTCAGGAGTGACCACCTGATGTGTGGTCAGGAGTGACCATTCAGGGGGACCGAGTGTGTCAGATAGGCAGAATGCAAGGCACCTTGTCCCAAACCAACTCTCCAGCACGACTGCGAAAGTTTCATCTGTTGGGTCTTCTGTGACCTTGCACTAAATTCTTGGACTCTATGAATCAATCAATCAATCAATCAATCAATCAATCGTCAATTAATTCATTCATCCCTTTAGCTAACCAAGAGTTAGAGGTGTGCATATATAAGCTATATTTGAAATTCTAAGTATTGGGATATGTCATGTTGGAACTGTACAAAGAAATTCCTGCCTTCATTTTCTTGCCTTTCTAGAAAGTTCCACGGATGAAAAGGGTTTGGTGGGCAGGAGAGACCTTAAGGGGTTAAGGCACTCGCCTTGCATGAGCCTGACTCTAGCTCTATCCCTGGTGCCAGATGCCGTGCCCTGAACACCACAGGGTGGTCCTCAGCACAGCACAGCGCCAGGAACAGCCCCTGAGTCCGCGTGGCTGTGGCCCCACCCTGTCAGATAAGGGGGTTTTGGCTTATGATTCTGCTGCTCTTTCCCAACTTTACTCCCACAATTTCATCTTCCCTTACAACATCTTCTTGTTTTTGTTTTGGGGCCACACCTGGCAGAGCCCAGGGCTCAGGGGATCAGACGGGTGCTGGGGACGGAAACTGGGTCAGCCATGTGCAAGGCAAGCGCCCTCCCTGCTGCTGTATCGCTTCCCCTTCCCCCTCCTTCTAAGAACCTCCTCACAATACTCCTCCCCGCCCCCATGATCCTAAGCAGACCCCACCTTTTGCCCTCAGCCCAGGGAAGCCGCTTTCTTCTTACCTGAGAGCAGGAGACTCTTGGAGACGAGGCCCTGGGCCCCCGTGGGAATCTCCGTCATGCTGATTTGTGTGGGAGCCAGGGGGCCCCTGCTGGCCACCCTGGGGTGTTGGGGGCACAGAGGGCTGGGCCCCGGCTGTCTGAAGCAGGCCAGGTCAGTGGGGATCCCGGGTTGCCTGTGGGACATGGCCAAGGCCGGCGAGCCCTGAACCCCCTTTCTACAGGCTTCAGAAATCAGCGCGGCTGCCTGGGCGGATGCTCGGACACTGGTCAGACCAGTTCTCTGGGTGACTGGGAAGGTGTTTGGGGTTTCCCGGGACTCCTCCCTACCCTCTTTCAAACTCCTCCTCCCCTGGTGCCGCTCTGGCTACAACAGTGACAGAAACAGCCCCCTGCTGGCCGGGCAGTTCCTCCCAGGTGGGCAGCCGCTGGGGCAGCCACTAGGCCTCTGCACTCCCAGCCTCTGCACAACTGCTCCCCTTCACAGACAGGGAAACTGAGACTCAGGAGAGAGACGCGCCCAGCAGCTGCGGAAAAGGGGTTGGTTTATTTTGTTCTGTGGCCACACCTGAAGGTGCTTAGGGTTACGCCTGGCAAGGGGCTGGGTGGGGGGCATGGATTCTAGAGAGCGTGGGGACCGGGGCCAGAGAGATAGTACAGTGGGCACTTGCCTTGCACATGACCAGCCCAAGTTCAATCCTTGGCACCTCCTAAAGTCCCCTGAGCACCACCAGGAGTGAACTCTGAACACAGAGCCGGGAGTAAGCCCTGAGAATCTCTGGGTGTGGCCCCCAAAATACAAAACAAAAAAAAACCTCACTTGGGGGCTAGAGCGATAGTACAGCATGTAGGGCATTTGACTTGCACGCAGCCGACCCAGTTTTGATCCCCAGCATCCCTACGGTCTCCTGAGCCCTGTCAGACGTAATTCCTGGGTGCAGAGCCAGAAGTAATCTCTGAGCATTTCTGGGTGAGATCCAAAAAGGAAAAAAGAATAAAAAGAGATGTGAGGGACCATGTGGTGCTGGGAACTGAGCCTGGAGCTCCCATAGGCAAAGGTTGTGCCTCAGCCCACTGAGCCATCTCTCCGGCCCCGGAGATGGGATTTGATCTGGCTCACTCTGAAGCATTTTGCATAGTGTTCCCAAAGCACCCCTATATTCATTCATTTATTCTTCATCCATTCACCCCAGGACACACTCCTTGGTGCTCAGAGGTGTTGGGGGACACGACAGTAACTGAGACAGCCCTTCCTCGATTCTTACTCCTCAATGGGATTCACAGACTCATCTTCAGACAAGGATGAGCCAGGATGAACCATCAGTGCTAGGACGGTGGAGTGAGTCCAGGGACTGGGGAGTCTGAGGGTATCAGGAGGGCTTCCTGGAGGAGGGGCCATCAGAGCTGAGAGAAGTAGCTGTGAAGCTGAGGTTGCTGGGGTGGGTGGGGTGGGTGAGGCCTGCCTGGCAGTATCAACAGCACATGCAAATGTGGACATGAGATAAACATGGGAGAACTGAGGAAGCTGTAAGTTATGTGGGCTGTAGGGTGGGGTCTTAGGGGGTGATGCAGATGTGGGCCTGTCTGAGCTGGGCTGGAACAGGACTGGGTGAGGGGGAGTCCAGGGCTGTGCTCACCCCTAGGCACTTGGGGCTAAGGAAACAGAAACCTCAATTCATTTTTATAATTATTTCGGGGGTGCTTTTTGGGTCACACCTGGCGATGCTCAGGGATTACTCCTAGCTCTGCACTCAGGAATTACTCCTGGAGGTGTCACATGGGATGTCGGGGATCCAACTGGGTCAGACAAGTGCAAGGCAAAGGCCCTCCCTACTGTATGCTCGGCAACCAGAAACCTAATTTAAAACGAATGCCCCGGCCTTCGGGACAGAGCAGGGCTGAGGTTCTGCCTTACATTAGTTTCCTCCCTGCACACTGGGTCCCCCCAACAAGACCACGGCATAGAACTAGAAACAGTTCCTGAGCCCTGCTGGGTGCAAGCTCCCTGCAAGCTCCCCCCCCTGGCCCCCCAAATATATATATTTTTTGCTTTTTGGGTCACACCTGGCAATGCTCAGGGGTTACTCCTGGCTCTGCACTCAGGAATTACTCCTGGCGGTGCTCAAAGGACAATATGGGATGCTGGGGACGGCCGCAGATGCAAAGCAGACGCCCACCCCACTGGACTATTGCCCGGCCCTGAAATAAATCCTTACCTGTACGTTGCTCCTATCACCCTGCCTCTACCAGACTGCGCTCCATCTGCCCCCTGTGAATAGGGAGCCCCAGAGCAGCCGCGACAGCCTCTGCCTCTCCCCAAGGAGAGGCTTTTGTCCCCTTCCACCTGAGAAACTGATGTGGGTGGGGGCTCCCACAGAAGGCTTATGGGAGGCGGGAGGAGAGAGACGGTCACTTTCTCCCAACCTGCCTCTGCTGCCCCGGGACCCGCTGGGCAGGCCAGGCCTTACCCAGGCTTTGCAGGTTCTTATCTTTGCCCCTCTGAAGAAGAATTTCAGGAGTCAGGAGTAGACGAGCAGTGAAGCAGAACAGATTTTATTTGCAGGTTTTTTTTTTTTTTTTTTTTTTTTTTGCTTTTTTGGGTCACACCCGGCGATGCTCAGGGGTTTTCTCCTGGCTCTGCACTCAGGAATTACTCCTGGCGGTGCTCAGGGGACCATATGGGATGCCGGGATCGAACCCAGGGCCGGCACAGGCCGGCCGCGCAAGGCAAATGCCCTACCCGCTGGGCTATCGCCTCCCGGGCCCTGCAGGTTTTTTTTGGAAGGGGAAAGAGGAGAGAGTAAGACAGAGAGAGAGAGAGAGAGAGAGAGAGAGAGAGAGAGAGAGAGAGAGAGAGAGAGAGAGAGAGAGAGACAGAGACAGAGACAGAGACAGAGACAGAGAGAGACAGAGACAGAGACAGAGACAGACAGAGAGACAGAGAGAGAACACATCCCAGTGAGATGCGGGGCACATGTCTGCCACCCAGGAGCTGGGTAGCCGGGACTGATAGCGCCTGCATGGAGCCCCTGCATGGCGTGGGCCAGAGCCCTGCCCATCCCCCAGGTGGCCGTCAAGCTACACCTGACATCCACTTGGTCTTCTTGGCATGGGAGTTGATCCCCACCACCGGATCTCCTGGGGAGCCCCGACTCAGACTGAGGGGAGGCACTGCCCTTTTCAGGAAAGGAGAGTCAGTCCTAAGCCTTACCCAGGTTTCTGGGTCTTTGTCCTTCTCGCAGAAAACAATTTCAGGAGTAGACAGCAGTGAAGGAAAGACGGATTTTATTTGGAGGCTTTGAGGAACGGGAAGAAGGGAGAAAAAAGTGGGAGTAACTCATTCAAGAGAGAACGCGGGCTCCTCCAGAGACGGAGAGCCCTGCGCACATCTCAGGGAGGGGGATGCGGCGACACATTATTGCTGGGGCGCTGGGCAGCAGCAGCACCTGGGCTCGGGCAGCACGTGTGTGCGTGTCCTTTGTTCAGTTCCTTTTATAGGGTTGTTCCCTACCTGCCCCAAGAGGCCTGTACCTAGGGTGGCCGTAATGGGGTAGAGTCCAGAGCGGTTTATGGTCTTTGAAATTCCCTTCCTGGCCTTTGTTCCTGCCCTTCTCTTTGTCTCTTGGCAACAGGTGTAGTCTTTTTTTCCCCCTTTTTTTGGGACACACCCAGCGATGCACAGGAATTACCCCTAGCAGCCTTCGGGGACCGTATGGGATGCCGGGATAGAACCCGGTTGGCTGCATGAAAGGCAAACACTCTACCCACTGTGCTATTGCTCCGGCCCAACAGGTGAAGTCTTACCAGGCTCCTGAGCTCATAAACTCTTTTTTTTTTTTTTTTTTTTGCTTTTTGGGTCACACCCGGCGATGCTCAGGGGTTACTCCTGGCTCTTTGCTCAGGAATTATTCCTGGCAGTGCCCAGGGGACCATATGGGATGCCGGGAATCAAACCTGGGTTGGCGTGTGCATGGCAAATGCCCTACCCGCTGTGCTATCGCCTCCGGCCCCTATAAACTCTTGATGTAGCCTTGGGGTTACTGGTTTTATTACTTCCTAAAATTTTCACTGCCATGGGGTCTCTTTCCTACCTGCTTGCCTACATCAGCAGTGCCAGAAAAGGTACCCAGGCGTGTGGGCAGAAAGTAACTGGGGGGTCAGTGTGAGTCTGTGTGTAGGCCCATGTACTGGACACCCAGCAGAAGGCTGTGAGATTGTGGGGGTCCCCGGGAGACTTAGAGAAGTGGGAAGGAGAGAGGAAGGAGACCTACCTCTGCCCCCGGGATGGCTGGGAACCTCAGGGCTCGGGCACCGCCACCTGGGCTGGGTCCCCAGAAACCGTGTGCCAGACGCCTTTGTTGTATAAAAATAGTCATGGATGTGGGGTGCCGGGTATTTCACCCAAATTCTCACCTGTGGCAGGAGTGCCCTCTATTGAGCTGAGTTCCCTTGTCCACAACTGAGACGTTTTAATAGGGGCCAAAGGTGACCTTTCTTCCTGAATCCTTTGGCTTTTCCCCTCATCTCATACCAGACCTCATGTCCCAGCCTACCCCCTCAGACCCAGGAGTCCATCCCCAGCCTCTTCCCCTCAGACCCAGGAGTCCATCCCCAGCCTCTTCCCTCAGACCCAGGAGTCTATCCCCAGCCTCCTCCCTCAGACCCAGGAGTCTATCCCCAGCCTCCTCCCTCAGACCCAGGGGGTCCATCCATCCCCAGCCTCCCCCCTCACACCTCCTGGAGTCCATCCCCAGCCTCCTCCATCAGACCCAGGAGTCCATCCCCAGCCTCCCCCTCAGACCCAGGGAGTCCATCCCCAGCCTTTTCCCTCAGACCCAGGAGTCCATCTCCCAGCCTCCTCCCTCAGACCCAGGAGTCCATCCCCAGCCTCCTCCCTCAGACCCAGGAGTCCATCCCCAGCCTCCCCCTCAGACCCGGATCAGCCCCAGGACTCCACGTGCTCCAGTTATAACTCTTGGGCTCTGGGTTGCTGCGGGTGTCACAGGTCAGGCTGGTCTCCTGTGGCCCTGCTGCCCGGTGTCACAAGAGCGGGAGCATCTGGGGAGGTAACAGGGATGGCTGAGGGACAGTAGCCCTGAGGAGCCCACACTCATGTGGGTTCACGTCCTGCAGGCACAAACAAGGTGCGAGACTGGGGAGGGTCATGAGTCCTTGGGAGAGGACACCTGAGGGGCCTGGGCAGGAGGCAGCAGAGTGAGAAGGTTCAGGACCCCCCTCTTCCTTGGGCAGCAGTTGTGGGGGGGTGCCATGGCCAGGCTGTGAGGCCGATACCCTCCTCATACAGTCACTGAAGGCTCTGACAAGTCCTGTAAGGAAGACTCTTGGCGCCCTCCAGGATGAGAAGCATCACATCTGGTGGGGAGGGGGCTTTGAGACACAGTGGGGTTCCGTAGCAGGGGGCGCTGCTTGGGCCATCCGTGTAGCTCCCTCTCACTCTCAGGCCAGTGATGACACACAAGGATCCAGAGAGGACAGAGAGGGACAGTGTCTGGGAGAATCAGTGTAGGCACAGCCAGGGGTTTGAGGAGTACGCAGTGTAGACAGTTGGGAGGATGGAGACGGGGAGGTGGCTGTGGGGGAGGCGACAGGGACGGCCTCAGGGACAGTAGCCCCTGTCTCTGGGGACTATCCAGCGGAACTGTAGACTCTCCTGATTGGCTCAGTGTAGACAGCTTTGGGGTTGGGGTGCCAGTAGAGTGGGTGGATTGCAGTCCCGGGGTTGGGGGCTGGTGGGGGCACAGTAGAAGCAGAGCGGGTCCAGGGAGGGGGTGAGAGTAAGACAGTTTGAGCAGGTGTGCACACGGCACTAGGGCTGCAGAAAGACCTTCTGAGCAGGTGTGCACACGGCACTAGGGCTGCTGTAAGACCGTCTCAGCAGGTGTGCACACGGCACTAGGCTGCAGTAATACTGTCTCAGCAGGTGTGCACACGGCACTAGGGCTGCAGTAAGACAAGTTTCAGCAGGTGTGCACACGGCACTAGGGCTGCAGTAAGACAGTTTCAGCAGGTGTGCACACGACACTAGGGCTGCGGTAAGACAGTTTCAGCAGGTGTGCACACGGCACTAGGCTGCAGTAAGACTGTTTCAGCAGGTGTGCACACGGCACTGGGTTGGTGTAAGACAGTTTCAGCAGGTGTGCACACGGCACTAGGCTGTGGTAAGACTGTCTCAAGAGGTGTGCACACGGCACTGGGTTGCAGTAAGACAGTTTCAGCAGGTGTGCACACGGCACTAGGGCTGCGGTAAGACAGTTTCAGCAGGTGTGCACACGGCACTAGGGCTGCGGTAAGACAGTTTCAGCAGGTGTGCACACGGCACTAGGCTGCAGTAAGACTGTTTCACAGGTGTGCACATGGCACTAGGCTGCGGTAAGACAGTTTCAGCAGGTGTGCACACGGCACTAGGCGGCAGTAAGACTGTTTCACAGGTGTGCACATGGCACTAGGGCTGTGGTAAGACAGTTTCAGCAGGTGTGCACACGGCACTAGGCTGCGGTAAGACAGTTTCAGCAGGTGTGCATATGGCACTAGGCTGTGGTAAGACTGTCTCAGCAGGTGTGCACACGGCACTAGGGCTGCAGTAATACTGTCTCAGCAGGTGTGCACACGGCACTGGGTTGCAGTAAGACAGTTTCAGCAGGTGTGCACACGGCACTAGGCTGCAGTAAGACAGTTTCAGCAGGTGTGCACACGGCACTAGGCTGCAGTAAGACAGTTTCAGCAGGTGTGCACACGGCACTAGGGCTGCAGTAAGACAGTTTCAGCAGGTGTGCACACGGCACTAGGCTGCAGTAAGACTGTCTCAGCAGGTGTGCACACAGCACTAGGCTGCAGTAAGACTGTCTCAGCAGGTGTGCACACGGCACTAGGCTGCAGTAAGACTCTTTCAGCAGGTGTGCACACGGCACTAGGCTGTAGTAAGACAGTGTCAGCAGGTGTGCACACGGCACTAGGCTGCAGTAAGACTGTTTCAGCAGGTGTGCACACGGCACTAGGGCTGCAGTAAGACTTGTCTCAGCAGGTGTGCACACGGCACTAGGGCTGCAGTAAGACTGTTTCAGCAGGTGTGCACACGGCACTAGGGCTGCAGTAAGACTGTCTCAGCAGGTGTGCACACGGCACTAGGCTGTAGTAAGACAGTGTCAGCAGGTGTGCACACGGCACTAGGCTGCAGTAAGACAGTTTCAGCAGGTGTGCACACGGCACTAGGCTGCAGTAAGACTGTCTCAGCAGGTGTGCACACGGCACTAGGCTGCAGTAAGACTCTTTCAGCAGGTGTGCAGACGGCACTAGGCTGCAGTAAGACCGTCTCAACAGGTGTGCACACGGCACTAGGCTGCAGTAAGACTGCTCAGCAGGTGTGCACACGGCACTAGGGCTGCAGTAAGACAGTTTCAGCAGGTGTACACACGGCACTAGGCTGTGGTAAGACAGTTTCAGCAGGTGTGCACACGGCACTAGGGCTGCAGTAAGACTGTCTCAGCAGGTGTGCACACGGCACTAGGCTGCAGTAAGACTCTTTTAGCAGGTGTGCACACGGCACTAGGCTGCAGTAAGACCGTCTCAACAGGTGTGCACACGGCACTAGGCTGCAGTAAGACTCCTCAGCAGGTGTGCACACGGCACTAGGCTGCAGTAAGACAGTTTCAGCAGGTGTGCACACGGCACTAGGGCTGTGGTAAGACAGTTTCAGCAGGTGTGCACACGGCACTAGGCTGCAGTAAGACTGTCTCAGCAGGTGTGCACACGGCACTAGGGCTGCAGTAAGACTCCTTTTAGCAGGTGTGCACACGGCACTGGGCTGCAGTAAGACCGGTCTCAGCAGGTGTGCACACGGCACTAGGCTGCAGTAAGACTGTCGCAGCAGGTGTGCACACGGCAGTAGGCTGCAGTAAGACTGTCTCAGCAGGTGTGCACACGGCACTAGGGCTGCAGTAAGACTGTCTCAGCAGGTGTGCACACGGCACTAGGGCTGCAGTAAGACTCTTTCAGCAGGTGTGCACACGGCAATAGGCTGCGGTAAGACTGTCTCAGCAGGTGTGCACACGGCACTAGGCTGTAGTAAGACTGTCTCAGCAGGTGTGCACACGGCACTAGGCTGCGGTAAGACAGTTTCAGCAGATGTGCACACGGCACTAGGCTGCAGTAAGACTGTTTCACAGGTGTGCACATGGCACAAGGCTGCGGTAAGACAGTTTCAGCAGGTGTGCACACGGCACTAGGCTGCAGTAAGACTGTTTCACAGGTGTGCACATCGCACTAGGGCTGTGGTAAGACAGTTTCAGCAGGTGTGCACACGGCACTAGGCTGCGGTAAGACAGTTTCAGCAGGTGTGCATATGGCACTAGGCTGTGGTAAGACTGTCTCAGCAGGTGTGCACACGGCACTAGGGCTGCAGTAAGACAGTTTCAGCAGGTGTGCACACGGCACTAGGCTGCAGTAAGACAGTTTCAGCAGGTGTGCACATGGCACTAGGCTGCAGTAAGACTGTCTCAGCAGGTGTGCACACGGCACTAGGGCTGCAGTAAGACTGTCTCAGCAGGTGTGCACACGGCACTAGGCTGCAGTAAGACTCTTTCAGCAGGTGTGCACACGGCACTAGGCTGCGGTAAGACAGTTTCAGCAGGTGTGCACATGGCACTAGGGCTGTGGTAAGACTGTCTCAGCAGGTGTGCACACGGCACTAGGCTGTGGTAAGACAGTTTCAGCAGGTGTGCACACGGCACTAGGCTGCAGTAAGACTGTCTCAGCAGGTGTGCACACGGCACTAGGCTGCAGTAAGTCCGTCTCAGCAGGTGTGCACACGGCACTAGGCTGCAGTAAGACTGTCGCAGCAGGTGTGCACACGGCAGTAGGCTGCAGTAAGACTGTCTCAGCAGGTGTGCACACGGCACTAGGCTGTGGTAAGACTGTCTCAGCAGGTGTGCACACGGCACTGGGTTGCAGTAAGACAGTTTCTGCAGGTGTGCACACGGCACTAGGCTGTGGTAAGACTGTCTCAGCAGGTGTGCACACGGCACTAGGCTGCGGTAAGACAGTTTCAGCAGGTGTGCAGACGGCACTAGGCTGCAGTAATACTGTCTCAGCAGGTGTGCACACGGCACTAGGCTGCAGTAAGACAGTGTCAGCAGGTGTGCACACGGCACTAGGGCTGCAGTAAGACAGTGTCAGCAGGTGTGCACACGGCACTAGGCTGCAGTAAGACTGTTTCAGCAGGTGTGCACACGGCACTAGGCTGCAGTAAGACTGTCTCAGCAGGTGTGCACACGGCACTAGGCTGCAGTAAGACTCTTTCAGCAGGTGTGCACACGGCACTAGGCTGCAGTAAGACCGTCTCAACAGGTGTGCACACAGCACTAGGCTGCAGTAAGACTGCTCAGCAGGTGTGCACACGGCACTAGGCTGCAGTAAGTCAGTTTCAGCAGGTGTGCACACGGCACTAGGCTGTAGTAAGACAGTGTCAGCAGGTGTGCACACGGCACTAGGGCTGCAGTAAGACTGTTTCAGCAGGTGTGCACACGGCACTAGGGCTGCAGTAAGACTGTCTCAGCAGGTGTGCACACGGCACTAGGCTGCAGTAAGACTCTTTCAGCAGGTGTGCACACGGCACTAGGGCTGCAGTAAGACCGTCTCCAACAGGTGTGCACACAGCACTAGGGCTGCAGTAAGACTGCTCAGCAGGTGTGCACACGGCACTAGGGCTGCAGTAAGTCAGTTTCAGCAGGTGTGCACAAGGCACTAGGCTGTGGTAAGACAGTTTCAGCAGGTGTGCACACGGCACTAGGCTGCAGTAAGACTGTCTCAGCAGGTGTGCACACGGCACTAGGGCTGCAGTAAGACTCTTTTAGCAGGTGTGCACACGGCACTAGGGCTGCAGTAAGACCGTCTCAGCAGGTGTGCACACGGCACTAGGCTGCAGTAAGACTGTCTCAGCAGGTGTGCACACCGGCACTAGGCTGCAGTAAGACAGTTTCAGCAGGTGTGCACACGGCACTAGGGCTGCGGTAAGACAGTTTCAGCAGGTGTGCACACGGCACTAGGGCTGCGGTAAGACAGTTTCAGCAGGTGTGCACACGGCACTAGACTGCTGTAAGACCGTCTCAGCAGGTGTGCACACGGCACTAGGCTGTGGTAAGACTGTTTCACAGGTGTGCACATGGCACTAGGGCTGTGGTAAGACAGTTTCAGCAGGTGTGCACATGGCACTAGGGCTGTGGTAAGACTGTGTCAGCAGGTGTGCACACGGCACTAGGCTGCAGTAATACTGTCTCAGCAGGTGTGCACACGGCACTGGGTTGCAGTAAGACAGTTTCAGCAGGTGCACACGGCACTAGGGCTGCAGTAAGACAGTTTCAGCAGGTGTGCACACGGCACCAGGGCTGCAGTAAGACAGTTTCAGCAGGTGTGCACACGGCACTAGGCTGCAGTAAGACAGTTTCAGCAGGTATGCACACGGCACCAGGCTGCAGTAAGACTGTCTCAGCAGGTGTGCACACGGCACTAGGGCTGCAGTAAGACTGTCTCAGCAGGTGTGCACACGGCACTAGGCTGCAGTAAGACTCTTTCAGCAGGTGTGCACACGGCACTAGGGCTGTAGTAAGACAGTGTCAGCAGGTGTGCACACGGCACTAGGCTGCAGTAAGACAGTGTCAGCAGGTGTGCACACGGCACTAGGCTGCAGTAAGACTTGTCTCAGCAGGTGTGCACACGGCACTAGGCTGCAGTAAGACTGTTTCAGCAGGTGTGCACACGGCACTAGGGCTGCAGTAAGACTGTCTCAGCAGGTGTGCACACGGCACTAGGCTGTAGTAAGACAGTGTCAGCAGGTGTGCACACGGCACTAGGGCTGCAGTAAGACAGTTTCAGCAGGTGTGCACACGGCACTAGGGCTGCAGTAAGACTGTCTCAGTAGGTGTGCACACGGCACTAGGCTGCAGTAAGACTCTTTCAGCAGGTGTGCAGACGGCACTAGGCTGCAGTAAGACCGTCTCAACAGGTGTGCACACGGCACTAGGGCTGCAGTAAGACTGCTCAGCAGGTGTGCACACGGCACTAGGCTGCAGTAAGACAGTTTCAGCAGGTGTACACACGGCACTAGGGCTGTGGTAAGACAGTTTCAGCAGGTGTGCACACGGCACTAGGGCTGCAGTAAGACTGTCTCAGCAGGTGTGCACACGGCACTAGGCTGCAGTAAGACTCTTTTAGCAGGTGTGCACACGGCACTAGGCTGCAGTAAGACCGTCTCAACAGGTGTGCACACGGCACTAGGCTGCAGTAAGACTCTCTCAGCAGGTGTGCACACGGCAATAGGCTGCAGTAAGACAGTTTCAGCAGGTGTGCACACGGCACTAGGCTGTGGTAAGACAGTTTCAGCAGGTGTGCACACGGCACTAGGCTGCAGGAAGACTGTCTCAGCAGGTGTGCACACGGCACTAGGCTGCAGTAAGACTCTTTTAGCAGGTGTGCACACGGCACTAGGCTGCAGTAAGACCGTCTCAGCAGGTGTGCACACGGCACTAGGGCTGCAGTAAGACTGTCTCAGCAGGTGTGCACACGGCACTAGGCTGCAGTAAGACTGTTTCAGCAGGTGTGCACACGGCACTAGGGCTGCGGTAAGACTGTTTCAGCAGGTGTGCACACGGCACTAGGCTGTAGTAAGACTGTCTCAGCAGGTGTGCACACGGCACTAGGCTGCGGTAAGACAGTTTCAGCAGGTGTGCACACGGCACTAGGCTGCAGTAAGACTGTTTCACAGGTGTGCACATGGCACAAGGCTGCGGTAAGACAGTTTCAGCAGGTGTGCACACGGCACTAGGCTGCAGTAAGACTGTTTCACAGGTGTGCACATCGCACTAGGCTGTGGTAAGACAGTTTCAGCAGGTGTGCACACGGCACTAGGCTGCGGTAAGACAGTTTCAGCAGGTGTGCACATGGCACTAGGCTGTGGTAAGACTGTCTCAGCAGGTGTGCACACGGCACTAGGCTGCAGTAAGACAGTTTCAGCAGGTGTGCACACGGCACTAGGCTGCAGTAAGACAGTTTCAGCAGGTGTGCACATGGCACTAGGCTGCAGTAAGACTGTCTCAGCAGGTGTGCACACGGCACTAGGCTGCAGTAAGACTGTCTCAGCAGGTGTGCACACGGCACTAGGGCTGCAGTAAGACTCTTTCAGCAGGTGTGCACACGGCACTAGGCTGCGGTAAGACAGTTTCAGCAGGTGTGCACATGGCACTAGGGCTGTGGTAAGACTGTCTCAGCAGGTGTGCACACGGCACTAGGCTGTGGTAAGACAGTTTCAGCAGGTGTGCACACGGCACTAGGCTGCAGTAAGACTGTCTCAGCAGGTGTGCACACGGCACTAGGCTGCAGTAAGTCCGTCTCAGCAGGTGTGCACACGGCACTAGGCTGCAGTAAGACTGTCGCAGCAGGTGTGCACACGGCACTAGGCTGCAGTAAGACTGTCTCAGCAGGTGTGCACACGGCACTAGGCTGTGGTAAGACTGTCTCAGCAGGTGTGCACCGGCACTGGGTTGCAGTAAGACAGTTTCTGCAGGTGTGCACACGGCACTAGGCTGTGGTAAGACTGTCTCAGCAGGTGTGCACACGGCACTAGGCTGCGGTAAGACAGTTTCAGCAGGTGTGCAGACGGCACTAGGCTGCAGTAATACTGTCTCAGCAGGTGTGCACACGGCACTAGGCTGCAGTAAGACAGTGTCAGCAGGTGTGCACACGGCACTAGGGCTGCAGTAAGACAGTGTCAGCAGGTGTGCACACGGCACTAGGGCTGCAGTAAGACTGTTTCAGCAGGTGTGCACACGGCACTAGGCTGCAGTAAGACTGTCTCAGCAGGTGTGCACACGGCACTAGGCTGCAGTAAGACTCTTTCAGCAGGTGTGCACACGGCACTAGGCTGCAGTAAGACCGTCTCAACAGGTGTGCACACAGCACTAGGGCTGCAGTAAGACTGCTCAGCAGGTGTGCACACGGCACTAGGCTGCAGTAAGTCAGTTTCAGCAGGTGTGCACACGGCACTAGGCTGTAGTAAGACAGTGTCAGCAGGTGTGCACACGGCACTAGGGCTGCAGTAAGACTGTTTCAGCAGGTGTGCACACGGCACTAGGGCTGCAGTAAGACTGTCTCAGCAGGTGTGCACACGGCACTAGGCTGCAGTAAGACTCTTTCAGCAGGTGTGCACACGGCACTAGGGCTGCAGTAAGACCCGTCTCAACAGGTGTGCACACGGCACTAGGCTGCAGTAAGACTGCTCAGCAGGTGTGCACAACGGCACTAGGCTGCAGTAAGTCGGTTTCAGCAGGTGTGCACAAGGCACTAGGCTGTGGTAAGACAGTTTCAGCAGGTGTGCACACGGCACTAGGCTGCAGTAAGACTGTCTCAGCAGGTGTGCACACGGCACTAGGGCTGCAGTAAGACTCTTTTAGCAGGTGTGCACACGGCACTAGGCTGCAGTAAGACCGTCTCAGCAGGTGTGCACACGGCACTAGGCTGCAGTAAGACTGTCTCAGCAGGTGTGCACACGGCACTAGGCTGCAGTAAGACAGTTTCAGCAGGTGTGCACACGGCACTAGGGCTGCGGTAAGACAGTTTCAGCAGGTGTGCACACGGCACTAGGCTGCGGTAAGACAGTTTCAGCAGGTGTGCACACGGCACTAGACTGCTGTAAGACCGTCTCAGCAGGTGTGCACCGGCACTAGGCTGTGGTAAGACTGTTTCACAGGTGTGCACATGGCACTTAGGCTGTGGTAAGACAGTTTCAGCAGGTGTGCACATGGCACTAGGCTGTGGTAAGACTGTGTCAGCAGGTGTGCACCCGGCACTAGGCTGCAGTAATACTGTCTCAGCAGGTGTGCACACGGCACTGGGTTGCCAGTAAGACAAGTTTCAGCAGGTGTGCACACGGCACTAGGCTGCAGTAAGACAGTTTCAGCAGGTGTGCACACGGCACTAGGCTGCAGTAAGACAGTTTCAGCAGGTGTGCACACGGCACTAGGCTGCAGTAAGACAGTTTCAGCAGGTATGCACACGGCACTAGGCTGCAGTAAGACTGTCTCAGCAGGTGTGCACACAGCACTAGGCTGCAGTAAGACTGTCTCAGCAGGTGTGCACACGGCACTAGGCTGCAGTAAGACTCTTTCAGCAGGTGTGCACACGGCACTAGGGCTGTAGTAAGACAGTGTCAGCAGGTGTGCACACGGCACTAGGCTGCAGTAAGACAGTGTCAGCAGGTGTGCACACGGCACTAGGCTGCAGTAAGACTGTCTCAGCAGGTGTGCACACGGCACTAGGCTGCAGTAAGACTGTTTCAGCAGGTGTGCACACGGCACTAGGCTGCAGTAAGACTGTCTCAGCAGGTGTGCACACGGCACTAGGCTGTAGTAAGACAGTGTCAGCAGGTGTGCACACGGCACTAGGCTGCAGTAAGACAGTTTCAGCAGGTGTGCACACGGCACTAGGCTGCAGTAAGACTGTCTCAGTAGGTGTGCACACGGCACTAGGCTGCAGTAAGACTCTTTCAGCAGGTGTGCAGACGGCACTAGGCTGCAGTAAGACCGTCTCAACAGGTGTGCACACCCGGCACTAGGGCTGCAGTAAGACTGCTCAGCAGGTGTGCACACGGCACTAGGGCTGCAGTAAGACAGTTTCAGCAGGTGTGCACACGGCACTAGGCTGTGGTAAGACAGTTTCAGCAGGTGTGCACCCGGCACTAGGCTGCAGTAAGACTGTCTCAGCAGGTGTGCACACCGGCACTAGGCTGCAGTAAGACTCTTTTAGCAGGTGTGCACACGGCACTAGGCTGCAGTAAGACCGTCTCAACAGGTGTGCACACGGCACTAGGCTGCAGTAAGACTCCTCAGCAGGTGTGCACACGGCAATAGGCTGCAGTAAGACAGTTTCAGCAGGTGTGCACACGGCACTAGGCTGTGGTAAGACAGTTTCAGCAGGTGTGCACCGGCACTAGGCTGCAGGAAGACTGTCTCAGCAGGTGTGCACACGGCACTAGGCTGCAGTAAGACTCTTTTTAGCAGGTGTGCACACGGCACTAGGCTGCAGTAAGACCGTCTCAGCAGGTGTGCACACGGCACTAGGGCTGCAGTAAGACTGTCTCAGCAGGTGTGCACACGGCAGTAGGCTGCAGTAAGACAGTTTCAGCAGGTGTGCACACGGCACTAGGCTGCGGTAAGACAGTTTCAGCAGGTGTGCACACGGCACTAGGGCTGCAGTAATACTGTCTCAGCAGGTGTGCACCGCGGCACTAGGCTGCGGTAAGACAGTTTCAGCAGGTGTGCACACGGCACTAGGTGCAGTAAGACTGTTTCACAGGTGTGCACATGGCACAAGGCTGCGGTAAGACAGTTTCAGCAGGTGTGCACACGGCACTAGGCTGCAGTAAGACTGTTTCACAGGTGTGCACATCGCACTAGGCTGTGGTAAGACAGTTTCAGCAGGTGTGCACACGGCACTAGGGCTGCGGTAAGACAGTTTCAGCAGGTGTGCACATGGCACTAGGCTGTGGTAAGACTGTCTCAGCAGGTGTGCACACGGCACTAGGCTGCATTAAGACAGTTTCAGCAGGTGTGCACACGGCACTAGGCTGCAGTAAGACAGTTTCAGCAGGTGTGCACATGGCACTAGGCTGCAGTAAGACTGTCTCAGCAGGTGTGCACACGGCACTAGGCTGCAGTAAGACTGTCTCAGCAGGTGTGCACACGGCACTAGGCTGCAGTAAGACTTTCAGCAGGTGTGCACACGGCACTAGGCTGCGGTAAGACAGTTTCAGCAGGTGTGCACATGGCACTAGGCTGTGGTAAGACTGTCTCAGCAGGTGTGCACACGGCACTAGGCTGCAGTAAGACTGTCTCAGCAGGTGTGCACACGGCACTAGGCTGCAGTAAGACTCTTTTTAGCAGGTGTGCACATGGCACTAGGCTGCAGTAAGTCCGTCTCAGCAGGTGTGCACACGGCACTAGGCTGCAGTAAGACTGTCGCAGCAGGTGTGCACACCGGCACTAGGCTGCAGTAAGACAGTTTCAGCAGGTGTGCACACGGCACTAGGCTGCAGTAAGACTGTCTCAGCAGGTGTGCACAAGGCACTAGGCTGCAGTAAGACTCTTTCAGCAGGTGTGCACACGGCACTAGGCTGTAGTAAGACAGTGTCAGCAGGTGTGCACACGGCACTAGGCTGCAGTAAGACAGTGTCAGCAGGTGTGCACACGGCACTAGGCTGCAGTAAGGTTGTCTCAGCAGGTGTGCACACGACACTAGGCTGCAGTAAGACTGTTTCAGCAGGTGTGCACACGGCACTAGGCTGCAGTAAGACTGTCTCAGCAGGTGTGCACACGGCACTAGGCTGCAGTAAGACTCTTTCAGCAGGTGTGCACACGGCACTAGGCTGTAGTAAGACAGTGTCAGCAGGTGTGCACACGGCACTAGGCTGCAGTAAGACCCGTCTCAACAGGTGTGCACACGGCACTAGGCTGCAGTAAGACTGCTCAGCTGGTGTGCACACGGCACTAGGCTGCAGTAAGACAGTTTCAGCAGGTGTACACACGGCACTAGGCTGTGGTAAGACAGTTTCAGCAGGTGTGCACACGGCACTAGGCTGTGGTAAGACTGTCTCAGCAGGTGTGCACACGGCACTAGGCTGCAGTAAGACTCTTTTAGCAGGTGTGCACACGGCACTAGGCTGCAGTAAGACCGTCTCAGCAGGTGTGCACACGGCACTAGGCTGCAGTAAGACTGTCTCAGTAGGTGTGCACACGGCGTAGGCTGCAGTAAGACAGTTTCAGCAGGTGTGCACACGGCACTAGGGCTGCGGTAAGACAGTTTCAGCAGGTGTGCACACGGCACTAGGCTGCAGTAATACTGTCTCAGCAGGTGTGCACACGGCACTAGGCTGCGGTAAGACAGTTTCAGCAGGTGTGCACACGGCACTAGGCTGCAGTAAGACTGTTTCACAGGTGTGCACATGGCACAAGGCTGCGGTAAGACAGTTTCAGCAGGTGTGCACACGGCACTAGGCTGCAGTAAGACTGTTTCACAGGTGTGCACATCGCACTAGGCTGTGGTAAGACAGTTTCAGCAGGTGTGCACACGGCACTAGGCTGCGGTAAGACAGTTTCAGCAGGTGTGCACATGGCACTAGGCTGTGGTAAGACTGTCTCAGCAGGTGTGCACACGGCACTAGGCTGCAGTAAGACAGTTTCAGCAGGTGTGCACACGGCACTAGGCTGCAGTAAGACAGTTTCAGCAGGTGTGCACATGGCACTAGGCTGCAGTAAGACTGTCTCAGCAGGTGTGCACACGGCACTAGGCTGCAGTAAGACTGTCTCAGCAGGTGTGCACACGGCACTAGGCTGCAGTAAGACTCTTTCAGCAGGTGTGCACACGGCACTAGGCTGCGGTAAGACAGTTTCAGCAGGTGTGCACATGGCACTAGGCTGTGGTAAGACTGTCTCAGCAGGTGTGCACACGGCACTAGGCTGTGGTAAGACAGTTTCAGCAGGTGTGCACACGGCACTAGGCTGCAGTAAGACTGTCTCAGCAGGTGTGCACACGGCACTAGGCTGCAGTAAGACTCTTTTAGCAGGTGTGCACACGGCACTAGGCTGCAGTAAGTCCGTCTCAGCAGGTGTGCACCACGGCACTAGGCTGCAGTAAGACTGTCGCAGCAGGTGTGCACACGGCACTAGGCTGCAGTAAGACTGTCTCAGCAGGTGTGCACACGGCACTAGGCTGTGGTAAGACTGTCTCAGCAGGTGTGCACACGGCACTGGGTTGCAGTAAGACAGTTTCTGCAGGTGTGCACACGGCACTAGGCTGTGGTAAGACTGTCTCAGCAGGTGTGCACACGTCACTAGGCTGCGGTAAGACAGTTTCAGCAGGTGTGCACACGGCACTAGGCTGCAGTAAGACAGTTTCAGCAGGTGTGCACACGGCACTGGGTTGCAGTAAGACAGTTTCAGCAGGTGTGCACACGGCACTAGGCTGTAGTAAGACAAGTCAGCAGGTGTGCACACGGCACTAGGCTGCAGTAAGACTGTTTCAGCAGGTGTGCACACGGCACTAGGCTGCAGTAAGACTGTCTCAGCAGGTGTGCACACGGCACTAGGCTGCAGTAAGACTCTTTCAGCAGGTGTGCAGACGGCACTAGGCTGCAGTAAGACCGTCTCAACAGGTGTGCACACGGCACTAGGCTGCAGTAAGACTGCTCAGCAGGTGTGCACCACGGCACTTTCGGCTGCAGTAAGTCAGTTTCAGCAGGTGTGCACACGGCACTAGGCTGTGGTAAGACAGTTTCAGCAGGTGTGCACACGGCACTAGGCTGTAGTAAGACTGTCTCAGCAGGTGTGCACACGGCACTAGGCTGCAGTAAGACTCTTTTAGCAGGTGTGCACCCGGCACTAGGCTGCAGTAAGACCGTCTCAACAGGTGTGCACACGGCACTAGGCTGCAGTAAGTCTCCTCAGCAGGTGTGCACACGGCACTAGGCTGCAGTAAGACAGTTTCAGCAGGTGTGCACACGGCACTAGGCTGTGGTAAGACAGTTTCAGCAGGTGTGCACACGGCACTAGGCTGCAGTAAGACTGTCTCAGCAGGTGTGCACACGGCACTAGGCTGCAGTAAGACTCTTTTTAGCAGGTGTGCACACGGCACTAGGCTGCAGTAAGACCGTCTCAGCAGGTGTGCACACGGCACTAGGCTGCAGTAAGACTGTCGCAGCAGGTGTGCACACGGCAGTAGGCTGCAGTAAGACTGTCTCAGCAGGTGTGCACACGGCACTAGGCTGCAGTAAGACTGTCTCAGCAGGTGTGCACACGGCACTAGGCTGCAGTAAGACTCTTTCAGCAGGTGTGCACACGGCAATAGGCTGCGGTAAGACTGTCTCAGCAGGTGTGCACACGGCACTAGGCTGTAGTAAGACTGTCTCAGCAGGTGTGCACACGGCACTAGGCTGCGGTAAGACAGTTTCAGCAGGTGTGCACACGGCACTAGGCTGCAGTAAGACTATCTCAGCAGCTGTGCACAAGGCACTAGGCTGCAGTAAGACTCTTTCAGCAGGTGTGCACACGGCACTAGGCTGTAGTAAGACAGTGTCAGCAGGTGTGCACACGGCACTAGGCTGCAGTAAGACAGTGTCAGCAGGTGTGCACACTGCACTAGGCTGCAGTAAGGTTGTCTCAGCAGGTGTGCACACGGCACTAGGCTGCAGTAAGACTGTTTCAGCAGGTGTGCACACGGCACTAGGCTGCAGTAAGACTGTCTCAGCAGGTGTGCACACGGCACTAGGCTGCAGTAAGACTCTTTCAGCAGGTGTGCACACGGCACTAGGCTGTAGTAAGACAGTGTCAGCAGGTGTGCACACGGCACTAGGTTGGTGTAAGACTGTTTCAGCAGGTGTGCACACGGCACTAGGCTGCAGTAAGACTGTCTCAGCAGGTGTGCACACCGGCACTAGGCTGCAGTAAGACTTTTTTCAGCAGGTGTGCAGACGGCACTAGGCTGCAGTAAGACTGTCTCAACAGGTGTGCACACGGCACTATGCTGCAGTAAGACTGCTCAGCTGGTGTGCACACGGCACTAGGGCTGCAGTAAGACAGTTTCAGCAGGTGTACACACGGCACTAGGCTGTGGTAAGACAGTTTCAGCAGGTGTGCACACGGCACTAGGCTGTGGTAAAAACTGTCTCAGCAGGTGTGCACACGGCACTAGGCTGCAGTAAGACTCTTTTTAGCAGGTGTGCACACGGCACTAGGCTGCAGTAAGACCGTCTCAGCAGGTGTGCACACGGCACTAGGCTGCAGTAAGACTGTCTCAGCAGGTGTGCACACGGCAGTAGGCTGCAGTAAGACAGTTTCAGCAGGTGTGCACACGGCACTAGGCTGCGGTAAGACAGTTTCAGCAGGTGTGCACCCGGCACTAGGGCTGCAGTAATACTGTCTCAGCAGGTGTGCACACGGCACTAGGCTGCTGGTAAGACAGTTTCAGCAGGTGTGCACACGGCACTAGGCTGCAGTAAGACTGTTTCACTGGTGTGCACATGGCACAAGGCTGCGGTAAGACAGTTTCAGCAGGTGTGCACACGGCACTAGGCTGCAGTAAGACTGTTTCACAGGTGTGCACATCGCACTAGGCTGTGGTAAGACAGTTTCAGCAGGTGTGCACACGGCACTAGGCTGCGGTAAGACAGTTTCAGCAGGTGTGCACATGGCACTAGGCTGTGGTAAGACTGTCTCAGCAGGTGTGCACACGGCACTAGGCTGCAGTAAGACAGTTTCAGCAGGTGTGCACACGGCACTAGGCTGCAGTAAGACAGTTTCAGCAGGTGTGCACATGGCACTAGGCTGCAGTAAGACTGTCTCAGCAGGTGTGCACCCGGCACTAGGCTGCAGTAAGACTGTCTCAGCAGGGTGTGCACACGGCACTAGGCTGCAGTAAAAACTCTTTCAGCAGGTGTGCACACGGCACTAGGCTGCGGTAAGACAGTTTCAGCAGGTGTGCACATGGCACTAGGCTGTGGTAAGACTGTCTCAGCAGGTGTGCACACGGCACTAGGCTGTGGTAAGACAGTTTCAACAGGTGTGCACACGGCACTAGGCTGCAGTAAGACTGTCTCAGCAGGTGTGCACACGGCACTAGGCTGCAGTAAGACTCTTTTAGCAGGTGTGCACACGGCACTAGGCTGCAGTAAGTCCGTCTCAGCAGGTGTGCACACGGCACTAGGCTGCAGTAAGACTGTCGCAGCAGGTGTGCACACGGCACTAGGCTGCAGTAAGACAGTTTCAGCAGGTGTGCACACGGCACTAGGCTGCAGTAAGACTGTCTCAGCAGGTGTGCACAAAGGCACTAGGCTGCAGTAAGACTCTTTCAGCAGGTGTGCACATGGCACTAGGCTGTAGTAAGACAGTGTCAGCAGGTGTGCACACGGCACTAGGCTGCAGTAAGACAGTGTCAGCAGGTGTGCACACGGCACTAGGCTGCAGTAAGGTTGTCTCAGCAGGTGTGCACCCCGGCACTAGGCTGCAGTAAGACTGTTTCAGCAGGTGTGCACACCGGCACTAGGCTGCAGTAAGACTCTTTCAGCAGGTGTGCACACGGCACTAGGCTGTAGTAAGACAGTGTCAGCAGGTGTGCACACGGCACTAGGTTGCTGTAAGACTGTTTCAGCAGGTGTGCACCCGGCACTAGGCTGCAGTAAGACTGTCTCAGCAGGTGTGCACACGGCACTAGGCTGTAGTAAGACAGTGTCAGCAGGTGTGCACCACGGCACTAGGCTGCAGTAAGACAGTGTCAGCAGGTGTGCACACGGCACTAGGCTGCAGTAAGGTTGTCTCAGCAGGTGTGCACACGGCACTAGGCTGCAGTAAGACTGTTTCAGCAGGTGTGCACACGGCACTAGGCTGCAGTAAGACTGTCTCAGCAGGTGTGCACACGGCACTAGGCTGCAGTAAGACTCTTTCAGCAGGTGTGCACACGGCACTAGGCTGTAGTAAGACAGTGTCAGCAGGTGTGCACCCGGCAAGAGGGTTGCTGTAAGACTGTTTCAGCAGGTGTGCACCGGCACTAGGCTGCAATAAGACTGTCTCAGCAGGTGTGCACCACGGCACTAGGCTGCAGTAAGACTCTTTCAGCAGGTGTGCAGGCGGCACTAGGCTGCAGTAAGACCGTCTCAACAGGTGTGCACACGGCACTAGGCTGCAGTAAGACTGCTCAGCTGGTGTGCACACGGCACTAGGCTGCAGTAAGACAGTTTCAGCAGGTGTACACACGGCACTAGGCTGTGGTAAGACAGTTTCAGCAAGTGTGCACACGGCACTAGGCTGTGGTAAGTCTGTCTCAGCAGGTGTGCACACGGCACTAGGCTGCAGTAAGACTCTTTTAGCAGGTGTGCACACGGCACTAGGCTGCAGTAAGACCGTCTCAGCAGGTGTGCACACGGCACTAGGCTGCAGTAAGACTGTCTCAGCAGGTGTGCACACGGCAGTAGGCTGCAGTAAGACAGTTTCAGCAGGTGTGCACCACGGCACTAGGCTGCGGTAAGACAGTTTCAGCAGGTGTGCACACGGCACTAGGCTGCAGTAATACTGTCTCAGCAGGTGTGCACACGGCACTAGGCTGCGGTAAGACAGTTTCAGCAGGTGTGCACACGGCACTAGGCTGCAGTAAGACTGTTTCACAGGTGTGCACATGGCACAAGGCTGCTTGGTAAGACAGTTTCAGCAGGTGTGCACCCGGCACTAGGCTGCAGTAAGACTGTTTCACAGGTGTGCACATCGCACTAGGCTGTGGTAAGACAGTTTCAGCAGGTGTGCCCGGCACTAGGCTGCGGTAAGACAGTTTCAGCGGTGTGCACATGGCACTAGGCTGTGGTAAGACTGTCTCAGCAGGTGTGCACACGGCACTAGGCTGCAGTAAGACTGTCGCAGCAGGTGTGCACCGGCAGTAGGCTGCAGTAAGACTGTCTCAGCAGGTGTGCACACGGCACTAGGCTGCAGTAAGACTGTCTCAGCAGGTGTGCACCCGGCACTAGGCTGCAGTAAGACTCTTTCAGCAGGTGTGCACCGGCAATAGGCTGCTGTAAGACTGTCTCTGCAGGTGTGCACCGGCACTAGGCTGTAGTAAGACTGTCTCAGCAGGTGTGCACCCGGCACTAGGCTCTGTTAAAGACAGTTTCAGCAGGTGTGCACACGGCACTAGGTTGTGGTAAGACAGTTTCAAGGAGGTGTGCACCCGGCACTAGGCTGCAGTAATACTGTCTCAGCAGGTGTGCACATGGCACTAGGCTGCAGTAAGATAGTTTCAGCAGGTGTGCACACGGCACTGGGTTGCAGTAAGACAGTTTCAGCAGGTGTGCACACGGCACTAGGCTGCAGTAAGACAGTTTCAGCAGGTGTGCACACGGCACTAGGCTGCAGTAAGACAGTTTCAGCAGGTGTGCACACGGCACTAGGCTGCGGTAAGACAGTTTCAGCAGGTGTGCACACGGCACTAGGCTGCAGTAAGACTGTCTCCAGCAGCTGTGCACAAGGCACTAGGCTGCAGTAAGACTCTTTCAGCAGGTGTGCACCGGCACTAGGCTGTAGTAAGACAGTGTCAGCAGGTGTGCACACGGCACTAGGCTGCAGTAAGACAGTGTCAGCAGGTGTGCACACTGCACTAGGCTGCAGTAAGGTTGTCTCAGCAGGTGTGCACACGGCACTAGGCTGCAGTAAGACTGTTTCAGCAGGTGTGCACACGGCACTAGGCTGCAGTAAGACTGTCTCAGCAGGTGTGCACACGGCACTAGGCTGCAGTAAGACTCTTTCAGCAGGTGTGCACACGGCACTAGGCTGTAGTAAGACAGTGTCAGCAGGTGTGCACACGGCACTAGGTTGCTGTAAGACTGTTTCAGCAGGTGTGCACACGGCACTAGGCTGCAGAAAGACTGTCTCAGCAGGTGTGCACCACGGCACTAGGCTGCAGTAAGACTTTTTCAGCAGGTGTGCAGACGGCACTAGGCTGCAGTAAGACCGTCTCAACAGGTGTGCACACGGCACTAGGCTGCAGTAAGACTGCTCAGCTGGTGTGCACACGGCACTAGGCTGCAGTAAGACAGTTTCAGCAGGTGTACACACGGCACTAGGCTGTGGTAAGACAGTTTCAGCAGGTGTGCACACGGCACTGGTATGTGGTAAAACTGTCTCAGCAGGTGTGCACACGGCACTAGGCTGCAGTAAGACTCTTTTAGCAGGTGTGCACACGGCACTAGGCTGCAGTAAGACCGTCTCAGCAGGTGTGCACCGGCACTAGGCTGCAGTAAGACTGTCTCAGCAGGTGTGCACCACGGTAGGCTGCAGTAAGACAGTTTCAGCAGGTGTGCACACGGCACTAGGCTGCGGTAAGACAGTTTCAGCAGGTGTGCACACGGCACTAGGCTGCAGTAATACTGTCTGGAGCAGGTGTGCACACGGCACTAGGCTGCGGTAAGACAGTTTCAGCAGGTGTGCACACGGCACTAGGCTGCAGTAAGACTGTTTCACAGGTGTGCACATGGCACAAGGCTGCGGTAAGACAGTTTCAGCAGGTGTGCACACGGCACTAGGCTGCAGTAAGACTGTTTCACAGGTGTGCACATCGCACTAGGCTGTGGTAAGACAGTTTCAGCAGGTGTGCACACCGGCACTAGGCTGCGGTAAGACAGTTTCAGCAGGTGTGCACATGGCACTAGGCTGTGGTAAGACTGTCTCAGCAGGTGTGCACCCGGCACTAGGCTGCAGTAAGACAGTTTCAGCAGGTGTGCACACGGCACTAGGCTGCAGTAAGACAGTTTCAGCAGGTGTGCACATGGCACTAGGCTGCAGTAAGACTGTCTCAGCAGGTGTGCACACGGCACTAGGCTGCAGTAAGACTGTTTCAGCAGGTGTGCACCGGCACTAGGCTGCAGTAAGACTCTTTCAGCAGGTGTGCACACGGCACAAGGCTGCTGGTAAGACAGTTTCAGCAGGTGTGCACATGGCACTAGGCTGTGGTAAGCCTGTCTCAGCAGGTGTGCACACGGCACTAGGCTGTGGTAAGACAGTTTCAACAGGTGTGCACACGGCACTAGGCTGCAGTAAGACTGTCTCAGCAGGTGTGCACACGGCACTAGGCTGCAGTAAGACTCTTTTAGCAGGTGTGCACACGGCACTAGGCTGCAGTAAGAGTCCGTCTCAGCAGGTGTGCACGGCACTAGGCTGCAGTAAGACTGTCGCAGCAGGTGTGCACACGGCACTAGGCTGCAGTAAGACAGTTTCAGCAGGTGTGCACACGGCACTAGGCTGCAGTAAGACTGTCTCAGCAGGTGTGCACAAGGCACTAGGCTGCAGTAAGACTCTTTCAGCAGGTGTGCACACGGCACTAGGCTGTAGTAAGACAGTGTCAGCAGGTGTGCACCGGCACTAGGCTGCAGTAAGACAGTGTCAGCAGGTGTGCACACGGCACTAGGCTGCAGTAAGGTTGTCTCAGCAGGTGTGCACACGGCACTAGGCTGCAGTAAGACTGTTTCAGCAGGTGTGCACACGGCACTAGGCTGCAGTAAGACTCTTTCAGCAGGTGTGCACCCGGCACTAGGCTGTAGTAAGACAGTGTCAGCAGGTGTGCACACGGCACTAGGTTGCTGTAAGACTGTTTCAGCAGGTGTGCACACGGCACTAGGCTGCAGTAAGACTGTCTCAGCAGGTGTGCACATGGCACTAGGCTGCAGTAAGACTCTTTCAGCAGGTGTGCAGGCGGCACTAGGCTGCAGTAAGACCGTCTCAACAGGTGTGCACACGGCACTAGGCTGCAGTAAGACTGCTCAGCTGGTGTGCACACGGCACTAGGCTGCAGTAAGACAGTTTCAGCAGGTGTACACACGGCACTAGGCTGTGGTAAGACAGTTTCAGCAGGTGTGCACACGGCACTAGGCTGTGGTAAGACTGTCTCAGCAGGTGTGCACACGGCACTAGGCTGCAGTAAGACTCTTTTAGCGGGTGTGCACACGGCACTAGGCTGCAGTAAGACCATCTCAGCAGGTGTGCACGGCACTAGGCTGCAGTAAGACTGTCTCAGCAGGTGTGCGACGGCAGTAGGCTGCAGTAAGACAGTTTCAGCAGGTGTGCACCGGCACTAGGCTCCTGGTAAGACAGTTTCAGCAGGTGTGCACACGGCACTAGGCTGCAGTAATACTGTCTCAGCAGGTGTGCACCCGGCACTAGGCTGCGGTAAGACAGTTTCAGCAGGTGTGCACACGGCACTAGGCTGCAGTAAGACTGTTTCACTGGTGTGCACATGGCACAAGGCTGCGGTAAGACAGTTTCAGCAGGTGTGCACACGGCACTAGGCTGCAGTAAGACTGTTTCACAGGTGTGCACACACTAGGCTGTGGTAAGACAGTTTCAGCAGGTGTGCACACGGCACTAGGCTGCAGTAAGACAGTTTCAGCAGGTGTACACGGCACTAGGCTGTGGTAAGACAGTTTCAGCAGGTGTGCACACGGCACTAGTATGTGGTAAAACTGTCTCAGCAGGTGTGCACACGGCACTAGGCTGCAGTAAGACTCTTTTAGCAGGTGTGCACACGGCACTAGGCTGCAGTAAGACCGTCTCAGCAGGTGTGCACACGGCACTAGGCTGCAGTAAGACTGTCTCAGCAGGTGTGCACCGCGGCAGTAGGCTGCAGTAAGACAGTTTCAGCAGGTGTGCACGGCACTAGGCTGCGGTAAGACAGTTTCAGCAGGTGTGCACACGGCACTAGGCTGCAGTAATACTGTCTCAGCAGGTGTGCACCGCGGCACTAGGCTGCGGTAAGACAGTTTCAGCAGGTGTGCACACGGCACTAGGCTGCAGTAAGACTGTTTCACTGGTGTGCACATGGCACAAGGCTGCGGTAAGACAGTTTCAGCAGGTGTGCACACGGCACTAGGCTGCAGTAAGACTGTTTCACAGGTGTGCACATCGCACTAGGCTGTGGTAAGACAGTTTCAGCAGGTGTGCACACGGCACTAGGCTGCGGTAAGACAGTTTCAGCAGGTGTGCACATGGCACTAGGCTGTGGTAAGACTGTCTCAGCAGGTGTGCACACGGCACTAGGCTGCAGTAAGACAGTTTCAGCAGGTGTGCACACGGCACTAGGCTGCAGTAAGACAGTTTCAGCAGGTGTGCACATGGCACTAGGCTGCAGTAAGACTGTCTCAGCAGGTGTGCACACGGCACTAGGCTGCAGTAAGACTGTCTCAGCAGGTGTGCACACGGCACTAGGCTGCAGTAAGACTCTTTCAGCAGGTGTGCACACGGCACTAGGCTGCTTGGTAAGACAGTTTCAGCAGGTGTGCACATGGCACTAGGCTGTGGTAAGCCTGTCTCAGCAGGTGTGCACACGGCACTAGGCTGTGGTAAGACAGTTTCAACAGGTGTGCACCCGGCACTAGGCTGCAGTAAGACTGTCTCAGCAGGTGTGCACACGGCACTAGGCTGCAGTAAGACTCTTTTAGCAGGTGTGCACCGGCACTAGGCTGCAGTAAGTCCGTCTCAGCAGGTGTGCACACGGCACTAGGCTGCAGTAAGACTGTCAGCAGGTGTGCACACGGCACTAGGCTGCAGTAAGACAGTTTCAGCAGGTGTGCACACGGCACTAGGCTGCAGTAAGACTGTCTCAGCAGGTGTGCACAAGGCACTAGGCTGCAGTAAGACTGTCGCAGCAGGTGTGCACACGGCACTAGGCTGTAGTAAGACAGTGTCAGCAGGTGTGCACACGGCACTAGGCTGCAGTAAGACAGTGTCAGCAGGTGTGCACCGGCACTAGGCTGCAGTAAGGTTGTCTCAGCAGGTGTGCACACGGCACTAGGCTGCAGTAAGACTGTTTCAGCAGGTGTGCACACGGCACTAGGCTGCAGTAAGACTCTTTCAGCAGGTGTGCACACGGCACTAGGCTGTAGTAAGACAGTGTCAGCAGGTGTGCACACGGCACTAGGTTGCTGTAAGACTGTTTCAGCAGGTGTGCACACGGCACTAGGCTGCAGTAAGACTGTCTCAGCAGGTGTGCACATGGCACTAGGCTGCAGTAAGACTCTTTCAGCAGGTGTGCAGACGGCACTAGGCTGCAGTAAGACCGTCTCAACAGGTGTGCACACGGCACTAGGCTGCAGTAAGACTGCTCAGCTGGTGTGCACACGGCACTAGGCTGCAGTAAGACAGTTTCAGCAGGTGTACACACGGCACTAGGCTGTGGTAAGACAGTTTCAGCAGGTGTGCACCACGGCACTAGGCTGTGGTAAGACTGTCTCAGCAGGTGTGCACACGGCACTAGGCTGCAGTAAGACTCTTTTAGCAGGTGTGCACACGGCACTAGGCTGCAGTAAGACTGTCTCAGCAGGTGTGCACACGGCACTAGGCTGCAGTAAGACTCTTTTAGCAGGTGTGCACACGGCACTAGGCTGCAGTAAGTCCGTCTCAGCAGGTGTGCACACGGCACTAGGCTGCAGTAAGACTGTCGCAGCAGGTGTGCACACGGCACTAGGCTGCAGTAAGACAGTTTCAGCAGGTGTGCACACGGCACTAGGCTGCAGTAAGACTGTCTCAGCAGGTGTGCACAAGGCACTAGGCTGCAGTAAGACTCTTTCAGCAGGTGTGCACACGGCACTAGGCTGTAGTAAGACAGTGTCAGCAGGTGTGCACACGGCACTAGGCTGCAGTAAGACAGTGTCAGCAGGTGTGCACACGGCACTAGGCTGCAGTAAGGTTGTCTCAGCAGGTGTGCACACGGCACTAGGCTGCAGTAAGACTGTTTCAGCAGGTGTGCACACGGCACTAGGCTGCAGTAAGACTCTTTCAGCAGGTGTGCACACGGCACTAGGCTGTAGTAAGACAGTGTCAGCAGGTGTGCACACGGCACTAGGTTGCTGTAAGACTGTTTCAGCAGGTGTGCACACGGCACTAGGCTGCAGTAAGACTGTCTCAGCAGGTGTGCACATGGCACTAGGCTGCAGTAAGACTCTTTCAGCAGGTGTGCAGACGGCACTAGGCTGCAGTAAGACCGTCTCAACAGGTGTGCACACGGCACTAGGCTGCAGTAAGACTGCTCAGCTGGTGTGCACACGGCACTAGGCTGCAGTAAGACAGTTTCAGCAGGTGTGCACACGGCACTAGGCTGTGGTAAGACAGTTTCAGCAGGTGTGCACGGCACTAGGCTGTGGTAAGACTGTCTCAGCAGGTGTGCACACGGCACTAGGCTGCAGTAAGACTCTTTTAGCAGGTGTGCACACGGCACTAGGCTGCAGTAAGACCGTCTCAGCAGGTGTGCACACGGCACTAGGCTGCAGTAAGACTGTCTCAGCAGGTGTGCACGGCGGTAGGCTGCAGTAAGACAGTTTCAGCAGGTGTGCACACGGCACTAGGCTGCGGTAAGACAGTTTCAGCAGGTGTGCACACGGCACTAGGCTGCAGTAATACTGTCTCAGCAGGTGTGCACACGGCACTAGGCTGCGGTAAGACAGTTTCAGCAGGTGTGCACACGGCACTAGGCTGCAGTAAGACTGTTTCACAGGTGTGCACATGGCACAAGGCTGCGGTAAGACAGTTTCAGCAGGTGTGCACACGGCACTAGGCTGCAGTAAGACTGTTTCACAGGTGTGCACATCGCACTAGGCTGTGGTAAGACAGTTTCAGCAGGTGTGCACCCCGGCACTAGGCTGCGGTAAGACAGTTTCAGCAGGTGTGCACATGGCACTAGGCTGTGGTAAGACTGTCTCAGCAGGTGTGCACACGGCACTAGGCTGCAGTAAGACAGTTTCAGCAGGTGTGCACACGGCACTAGGCTGCAGTAAGACAGTTTCAGCAGGTGTGCACATGGCACTAGGCTGCAGTAAGACTGTCTCAGCAGGTGTGCACACGGCACTAGGCTGCAGTAAGACTGTCTCAGCAGGTGTGCACACGGCACTAGGCTGCAGTAAGACTCTTTCAGCAGGTGTGCACACGGCACTAGGCTGCGGTAAGACAGTTTCAGCAGGTGTGCACATGGCACTAGGCTGTGGTAAGACTGTCTCAGCAGGTGTGCACATGGCACTAGGCTGTGGTAAGACAGTTTCAGCAGGTGTGCACACGGCACTAGGCTGCAGTAAGACTGTCTCAGCAGGTGTGCACACGGCACTAGGCTGCAGTAAGACTCTTTTTAGCAGGTGTGCACACGGCACTAGGCTGCAGTAAGTCCGTCTCAGCAGGTGTGCACACGGCACTAGGCTGCAGTAAGACTGTCGCAGCAGGTGTGCACACGGCAGTAGGCTGCAGTAAGACTGTCTCAGCAGGTGTGCACACGGCACTAGGCTGTGGTAAGACTGTCTCAGCAGGTGTGCACACGGCACTGGGTTGCAGTAAGACAGTTTCTGCAGGTGTGCACACGGCACTAGGCTGTGGTAAGACTGTCTCAGCAGGTGTGCACACGGCACTAGGCTGCGGTAAGACAGTTTCAGCAGGTGTGCAGATGGCACTAGGCTGCAGTAATACTGTCTCAGCAGGTGTGCACACGGCACTAGGCTGCAGTAAGACAGTTTCAGCAGGTGTGCACACGGCACTGGGTTGCAGTAAGACAGTTTCAGCAGGTGTGCACACGGCACTAGGCTGTAGTAAGACAGTGTCAGCAGGTGTGCACACGGCACTAGGCTGCAGTAAGTCTGTTTCAGCAGGTGTGCACACGGCACTAGGCTGCAGTAAGACTGTCTCAGCAGGTGTGCACACGGCACTAGGCTGCAGTAAGACTCTTTCAGCAGGTGTGCACGGCACTAGGCTGCAGTAAGACTCTTTCAGCAGGTGTGCACACGGCACTAGGCTGCAGTAAGACTGCTCAGCAGGTGTGCACACGGCACTAGGCTGCAGTAAGTCAGTTTCAGCAGGTGTGCACACGGCACTAGGCTGTGGTAAGACAGTTTCAGCAGGTGTGCACACGGCACTAGGCTGCAGTAAGACTGTCTCAGCAGGTGTGCACACGGCACTAGGCTGCAGTAAGACTCTTTTAGCAGGTGTGCACACGGCACTAGGCTGCAGTAAGACCGTCTCAGCAGGTGTGCACACGGCACTAGGCTGCAGTAAGACTGTCTCAGCAGGTGTGCACACGGCAGTAGGCTGCAGTAAGACAGTTTCAGCAGGTGTGCACACGGCACTAGGCTGCGGTAAGACAGTTTCAGGAGGTGTGCACACGGCACTAGGCTGCGGTAAGACAGTTTCAGCAGGTGTGCACACGGCACTAGGCTGCGGTAAGACAGTTTCAGCAGGTGTGCACACGGCACTAGGCTGTGGTAAGACAGCCTCAGCAGGTGTGCACACGGCTCTAGGCTGCAGTAAGACAGTTTCAGCAGGTGTGCACACGGCACTAGGCTGTGGTAAGACTGTTTCAGCAGGTGTGCACACGGCACTAGGCTGCTGTAAGACCGTCTCAGCAGGTGTGCACACGGCACTAGGCTGAGTAAGACAGTTTCAGCAGGTGTGCACACGGCACTAGGCTGCAGTAAGACAGTTTCAGCAGGTGTGCACACGGCACTAGGCTGCACTAAGATAGTTTCAGCAGGTGTGCATACGGCACTAGGCTGTGGTAAGACAGCCTCAGCAGGTGTGCACACGGCTCTAGGCTGAGCTGGTGCAGACCACCTGGAGCCCAAGTTTGGATCTACACTGTGTGTACATCCCTTCCTCATGTGTCCACAGACTCCTGCCACCCTTGGAGGGGAGCCCCACTTGGCCCAGCCCAGCAGGGTCCATCTCTAGGTTCAAATGCAGTAGCTGGAATGCATTTGGGAAAGGCTCTGCCTAAAAAGCAGGGCTCTAGGCTTTCTTCTTTCACTGTGGGGCTGCAGAAAGCTTGAACCGTCTCTGCTGCTCCTACTGTTAGCGCTGGGCGGGTGGGGGCGGGGGCAATCCTGACGGGCAGATCTGGGGTGCGGGTGATCCCTGGGGCATGTGTCAGACACTCACAGGATCGCGCACTGTGGGACACTCAGGGCATTGCCCTGCTGTGACTGTCCGAGGGCCTGATCTAGAGGTGCTAGTGGAGGGGCGGCTGTGTGGGGAGGACCAGGCATGGGGCCATGCCATGTGTACATGTCGGGGTCACGTACAGCCACAGGGGGCAGCAGGAAGGCAGCTGTGGGGCAGGTAGGCAGCCCCGAGGAGCTGGTGTAGATGGGAAAGGGCAGAGGGCAGAGGGCGGTGCCCTGTACCGGGAAGGCCAGTGTAGACCTTTCTCCTTCCGGGCCAGTGCAGACAGGACAGGAAGTAAAAGGTATCTGTGGAGCAGGGAGCTGGTCTAGACAGCACAGGGACAGAGACAACGCCACAGCTAGGCCCTGCGCCCTGGAGCAGACCATGAATAATCTGAGCGGCCTAGGAGAGCCAGGGGTAGAGCCAGTGGTTTTCAACATTTTGGCATCTTCTGAATAATGAAAGTAGAAATATTCGGCAAATGCTGAGGAAGAAATAAGACCTATTTTTTTTAATTTAAATTAATTTTTTAAATTTACTTTTTTGGGTCACAACTGGCAATGGTTACTCCTGGTTTTGCACTCAGGAATTCACTGTCACTGTCTTCCCCTTTATCATCGATTTGCTCGAGCGGGCACCAGTAACATCTCCATATGACCTGTCTCATGCAAGTAGAGCCCAAGGGCACCTGCTTGCTCCAGGAACATAAAAGAGCCTCAAACCACTCCATCAGGTCATGGGAATGAGGTCTATAATTGCACTCAGGAATTACTCCTCTTTTTTTTTTTCTTTTTTGGGTCACACCGGCGATGCTCAGGGGTTACTCCTGGCTCTTTGCTCAGGAATTACTCCTGGAGGTGCTCAGGGCACCATATGGGATGCCGGGATGGAACCTCAATTGGCCACGTGAAAAGCAAACACCCTACCCGCTGTGCTATCGTTCTGGCCGTGTGACCCATTATTTAAAAACAAAGTGGCCAGAGCGATAGTCCAGCGGGTAGGGCATTTGCCTTGCAGAGAGTGCAGAGCCAGGAGCAGAGCCAGAGAGTGCAGAGGCAGGAGCAGCCCTGAGCATTGCCGGGTGTGACCCAAAAAAAAAAAAAAGGGGGTATGAATTAATACCCCTTTAAAAAAATTAAAAAATTTGGTGTAGGGGTCAGAGAGAGGCAGAGCCGCTAGGGTAGTCAGCTGCTGGGATGGATGTGTGTATATGTGTGTGGGGTGTCTGTTTCAATTTCCCGTGTGGTTCCTCAACCGCCCTAGTAACCAGGGTCCGACACTAGCCCTGCTCCCTCAAGCCCCGCCCCAAACAACTACACCCTTAAAAGCCCCCAGTCACCCACAACCACGCCCGCCCGAGCCACGCCCCGCCACAGCCACGCCCCCCCCACTCACAGAACACCCGGAGCCTGGTGGTAGGCGCTCTTGCTCCCCTCCTCTAACGTGGTGATCTACGCAGCTGTAGCTGGCGTCGTCCTTCGGCCTCAGTCTGAAAACCATCAGCGAAGAATCTTGCAGGTCCGCACCCCACCGGCAGCTGCGAGCTCCACGGTTGGACCCGAATTCTGGGGCCATACAGCGGGTGGCCACGGCGCTGCGCTCTCCAGAAGGGTTTCTGCCGCTTCCACGTTATCTGGTCACTTTCCGGGTGCTGGACTTCCCAGACTCCGGGTTGCAAGGTAGCTTCACCGTGTTGCCTGGGTGACCATGCACCTCTGTGGGTGCCCTCACCTCTGTGGGTGCCCGCACCTCTGTGGGTGTCCGCACCTCAGGGGAGTGAGACACGGACGGCTCAGACCAACAGGACCCTGGTCAAGAGGGGGAGGAACCACCCAGAGGCTGCTCACCTGGGCGTTCTCCTTAGCCCAGGGTCCTATAGGCTGGAGAGTGGGTCTAGTGATTAAGGCGCTGTCCTCGCAAGATGCTGACCAGTGTTCCATCCCTGAACTCTCTGTGGCTCCCAAACCCTGCCGGGGTGATCCTTGAGCACCACTGGGTGTGCCCCCAAAACAAAGTCTAGGGGTTCTAGAGTTGTGTGGGGGGTGGGGAGGAGGCAGCGAGTCAGCGGGACCTGGGTGGGGGTGAGGGGCTGACTTGTCTGCTGTGGGGGGCGCACGCTTTAGGGGGGCGGGAGTGAGTGGGCAGAGTACTTGCCTTACATGTGGCCCACCCAGGTTTGATCCCGCCCCTCGTATGGCCCCCCAGCACCACCAGGTGTGATCCTGATTGGAGAGCCAGGAGTATGCCCTAAGTACTGCTGGGTATGACCCCCAAAAAAAACCACCCAATAAACAATGGTGGGGCTGATGTAGGGGCGGTACAGGAAGTAGGTGTTTGCCTTGTATGGACAACCCGGGCTCGCTCCCAGGAATCTCATATGGCTCTCTGAGCACTGCCAGGAATAAAGTGAGCATTGATCCGTATAGTTGCAAAACAAACCAACAAGCAAAACCCTCGGACAATGAGATGAACACCTTAGCAACAATATTCTTTACAGCTGCATTATTATCCTTGACTTTCAGGGAATGATACAATGTTTCAGGGAATGATACAATGTTTCAGGGGAATGATACAAAGTTTCATGGACTAGGAAATTCAAAGCACCGAGACTAGTTTTTATTTTTTTAGTCACTCTCGGGGATGCTCAGGGGGTTACTCCTGGCTCTTCGCTCAGGAATTACTCCTGGGCGTGCTCGAGGAACCATATGGGATGCGGGGATCGAACCCAGGTCAGCAGTGTGCAAGACAAATGCTGTACCCACTGTGCTATCGCTCCGGCCCCCACGGAGACTAGGTTTGCTACAAGGCTTCTTAGCCTAGATTCTGCCCACGGGGGGTCTCTCCTAGCAGCCTCAAGGGGTCCATACATTGTGTGTGTGAGTGAGTGAGTGGGTGTGTGTGTGTGTGTGTGTGTGTGTGTGTGTGATCTTATCGTACACACAAGTATGTCCGCCACATGGAGCAACTTACCCACCTGAAAGTACTGTTAGGGTCCAGAGTCGCAAGTTCTTAGGAATCACAAAGAATCCAGCTGGTAATGCAAAATGCAAGCGAAGTTTTTTTTTTAAGCCAGCTAGCTGGGGTCAAGCTCTCAGGCATGCAGACCAAAGCAAGACCCTGAGTAAGGGAAAGCTTTATATTATATAGGCATTATTTGCATTATAATCCATACGAACTTAAGTTCAAAGAAAAACATAACTCAAGGAGAAACACAACTCAAGTTGCACAGACAAGTTACTTTGCTATGTCTTCGGATGTTTTAAGTGTCAGTATGCCCTGCTTGCACCCGAGCGGTTTCCATAGATACCACAGACAGGCAGTGTGGTGCTGTTTCTCTGTGCTGTGCCTGCCCAGCCGTCCTTCCCAAGGCCCTGGGTAACTTTCCACAGCAACATGGAAGCCCTTTGGCTCATGGAACCTGCCTGCCGTTTTGCTTACCTAACAGTGCTCTGAGCGTCCCTGGGACCTGCTGGGACAGAGGCAGGTGGTGACCGAGTGGGTCTTGCTGAGCGGCCATGACTGACTTCCCTAGAGCCACACATCTGGGTCAGAACTGCCGTGCCCGGCCTGCATGCATTGGTCAGGGGGCCCTGGGGGAGAAATGTCCAGCAGCCTTAGAGGTCACTGTGGGTCACCCTGCGGTGGGCCCCCTCAGCTGAGCCCCCTCTCCTGCAGGGGTCCCCCTCGGCTGTTTCTCCTCACCGCTGGGGACAAGCTGAAGGACTGAAGCTACCTCTTCCCACCCCTCCGCCTAGGGTGGCTGGGACTAGGGTCTGAAACAGGAAACCTCGGTTTACTTTCCCCAGCTGCTCTGAGCGCCTTTGGGCAGGCCCATTATACTTTTTTCTGACCCCCTGCAAAATCCCATTTTTTTTATTCTTTTCTGATAAACAGGGAGTTAACAACTGCCCATCATAATATTCCGCTCCAGATCTCAGCCTCTCTGGGAGGCTGGATGATAGGAAATACCTGAGACAAACGGCCAGGCAGGATCCTTTAGAGTCACATCCTCTGTGACATTTCCAAGAGCCCAAGTTCCAATGAAAAGGGTCTGCAGGAACCCCCTTTTCTTGCTTTTTTTGGGTCACACCCGACAATGCTCAGGAGTTACTCCTGGCTCTGCACTCAGAATTACTCCTAAGGCAAGCGCCCTCCCTGCTGTGCCATCTTTAACTTCCCTGCATTTCCTGTAACACAGAGACCCTGTTTTCCTGTAAGAGCCCCACAGAAAGAGCCACAGTTAACTCAGTCCTGTACTAAGTTCCTCTCCACTTGGGAGCTTCTTTTCTTTTCTCTCCTACTTTCCAATAAATTTTTTCTACTTTCCAACTCCTAGTCTGAGCATCTTTATTATTCAATATTTTCATTCTTGAAAATACTGAAGAACCTGGGAATCGCGACCGAGCACAGAGACCAGCCGCCGCCCTTCTGCCTCACCTGCATGAGGTCCAGACAGGAGGGAGGCCTTGGGTGGGGGTGGGGTCTGAGTGCGGGCGTGGGTCACTCCACGGCTTCCAGGGCCTTGTTGGAGCTGCAACAGCAAAGGCAGACAGACAGCAGGTTCAGCAGCCAGGTCAGGCCTTGGACCATCCTGGGGCCCTGAGCCAGTGGGGTCTCTCCTGGCCTCACGTCCAGGGGACAGCTACTTATAAGATGGCTCAGAAACCCCGCGGGCACCTCCCTGAACCAGGGCGGCACAAGGGAAATTCGGTCCCATTACCTGCAGCCTTGATGCGGTGCCCGAACCCTGAGCTTGCTCAGGCGCCTGCGCGCCCCCCCTGCTGGCCAGCCTGGGAAACAGGCTCGCCCAAAGACCAGGTCACTTTCGTTTCACACCTGGGGATGCTCAGGGCTTACTCCTGGCAGTGCTCTGGGGACCATATAAGATGCTGGAATAGAACTCATGCCTGCTGAGTGCCAGGCAAGCCGTCTTCCTCCTCTGTTCTAATTCTCTGGCCCAGAGCAGGTCACCTTCTAACGCTAGTGGCCGGCCTGGGGTGGGCCTGGAGTGGGGCCAGATCCTGGTTCTTTTGCAGCAGCCTAGAGCCTGGGCTGCTGCAGGGAAACTTGCTTCCCCTCTAGGGTCTGGCTTCCCGGAAAATGTCCACTCAGGGGCAGTGTGTAGGACTGAATTGGCCGTGCTAAGCCCCGTGCTGGCCACGGCCTGTGACCGTTGGGCCTGTCAGTGAGGCTGTCACAGCAGCGTGCTGTGAGGTGGAGGGGTTTCCTTTGCCTCGGGTGTGATGGGGAATTTGGGGTGCAGCAGGGGTCCCCACCTGGACACTCAGTCCTTCCAGGGTCACTCTCAGGAAGGGACCCAGAACATTCTCAGGGAACTCATGTCTGGAGGTGCTGATGGGCAGAGAGAGAAGCAGAGAGCCGGAGACAGACAGACAGACGGACGGATGGATGGACGGAGTAAACCGAGTGGGGATAGGATAGTCACACGCTCAGGGTCGGAGCCGGGAGGGTTTCCGGGCGCCCCCTGGTGTCCACTGCCGGCTCCACTGGCAGCTCTGCCTCTTACTCCGGAACATTCCTCTCTAGCGAGCTCCCTAGGATCCGCCCCTTTGGGATGACCTCTTGTCCCCCTGCTCTCTGACTTGTCAACGGCAGTGTGGGGACGGGGGACTTAGCCTGTGACTCTGTTGGCTCAGATTCAGTTTTTCCCCGAGTATACCATCAGTAGCCCCAACCCAACCACCCAGGAATATTCACCTGCTTCCCTGTTCTCATCTCTAAGCGGGTTGTAAAAGATGATTGTGATGGGGAAATAGAAATGTAGGGGCGGAGACCTCTTGGTGCGCATTGCGAGACCCTGGGTTCCACTCATGGTGCCACAAACAGACACGTGACCAGGGAAATAAATAGACCTATTAGGTGATTATAAAAAGTAGTGACGGTGGGGCCGGAGAGATGGTTCAGTGGGTAGCGTGCTTACCTTGCAATCGTCGCGGCCTGGCGTTCCATCCCTAGCACCCCCTTAGGTCCCCTGAGCCCCACCAGGAGTAATTCCTGAGTACTGCTGGGTGTGGCCCAAAGAGCAAAAAAAGGGGAAAAAGAGTAATCGCTGGGTATGAGAAATAATCCGGGGGCTCTGGCCTCTCATTCGGTGGTCTCCATTTGATCTCCAGCTCACATGAGGCCCCAAAGGGCTGCCAGGAGCGACCCTGGAGCACGGAGCTGGGAGCAGCCCTGGGGTGGCCCCAAACAAATAAATTAAAAGCAGTTCCTGGGCTGGGGTGACATACAGCGGGAGGCGTTTGCCTTGCACGCCGTGACCCAGGTTTAATCCCGCATCCCATATGGTCCCCGAGCACCACCACGAGAATCCCTGAGTGCAGAGCCAGGAGTAACCTGAGCATTGCCAGGTGTGGCGCCTGCACAAAAGCCGAAAGCAGTGCCGTGAGTGGCACGGGGCTGTCCTTGTGACATCCTGTCCGACTGGGGCCCAGGCAAGCAGGAGCCCTGGAGTGCCGTGTGCAGAGCGAGCCCCCAGGGTCACCCCTCCTGCAGGGGGCCGCGGGGACCAGCCTGTCAGTTCTCCCCAGAGGATGCCGGGAGGTGAGCAGACAGCGGGTGCCACTGGCGAGGGGGGAGACTTTCCCCTCCTACATTCTAATGTGAACTCAGCCCCGAAAGCTGGCACAGGGACCCCAGGACAGGCCAAGGCCTTCTGGTCACTCCACAGCTGCTGGCCACTGGCTGGGCGCTTCCCTCCCTCCTGGCCATCCCCAACACTTTTGGGGGATTTTCAGAGATTGCTCCTGTCCCTGTCCCTCCCCTTGAAGCTTCAAGTCCTCTCAAGGACCAGGGAAATGGACTTACTCCCTAGGCTCAGTTTCTACTTTGATGACTCAGGGCCACACCGTGGGGCCCGGGAGCTGGGGCGAAGTCCACACTCTAGAGTAGGTGGTACCAGCCTATTCCAGAATACCAGCCACTGCTTGTGTTCCTTCTGGGAATACCAGCTGCAGGGCACGCTCTGAGCTCCGTTTCGTTCCACTAGACACTGATATCACAGGAAATGTTCCTCACATGCAATCAGGACCTATCCCCTCTGCTTTTACTATGACTTCATTATAGCTGAGCAAGCCTTTCCTCCAGGAAGCCTTCCTGGATGCCTCCTAGCCCCAGGCCCAGTCATCTCTCCGGGCCTCTCTGAACTCCCCATCCCCAGCCAAGATCCTTAGGGATGTATGCACACGTGACACCTCTGGCTATAAGTTTCAGTGGGTTAGAGGGGGCTGTGCAGCTCCCAGCTCAGGAAGGCTGGCTCAGCTTTTCTCTCTTTCTTCTTCTTCTTTTTTGTTCAGGGGGTTACTCCTGGCTCTGCACTCAGGAATTACTCCTGGCAGTGCTGGGGGACCATATGGGATGCCGAGGGTTGAACCTGGGTCAACCACATGCAAGGCAAACGCCAACCCCACTGTACTATGGCTCTGGCCCCTGGTTGACTCAGTTTTCTCTGAGAATCAACAAAGGTCTGGTGGGAACAGAGATCAGTGGACTTTGGACATACACACAGACACACAGAAACACACACACAGACACACAAAGACATGCACAGACACACACAGACACACACACAGACACACAGAAACACACAGACACACACAGACACACAGACACACATAGACACACAGATACACACAGACTCAGACACAGATACAGACAGACAGACAGACAGACAGGCACACACACACACACACACACACACACACACACACACACACACACACACACTCTGCTTTGCTCTGGTCTGACTTTTCTGGCCTACCCCCCTTCCCAGCCGCCACCTGAACCTGGGAACTGCGAGCTCACTGCACCCCCAGTGGGACAGGTCGGTATGACACAAATGCGCGCCCACATCTGGCTGGAAGTGCCTGGACTAGGGAGCGGTCAGGAGGCTGGAAATGACCCACGGGGCTCTCTGAGTCTGCCTGGGGCCTGGGGCCAGCAGCCCAGCGGGGAGGGCCTGCCTGGGGTCAGCAGCCCAGCGGGGAGGGTCTGCATGGCTTCAGTAGCCCAGCGGGAGGGTGCTCGCCTTGCACGTGTTCTATCCCCAGCATCCCGTAGGGTCCCCAAGCCCCACCGAGAGGGATCCCTGAGTGTGGAGCTAGGCGTGAGCCCCCGCACCCACGGGCATACACAGACAAACGGGCCACCCAACCCACAGGGAAGAACATCCACAGGCCTCAGCTACAGATTCAGGCGCAGCTACTCCATGTCCTGGGGGCCCTGATGGCCAACACCAGGGTCCTTCTGCGGGAGAGAGGGAGGCAGAGAAAGGAGGGGGCCGGATGTGACCCCCGGGCAGGGGGATGTGGGGGCTGACGCTCCCTGACTTCAGCTGGAGAAAGGGATGAGGGGCTTGTGCTGGCCCCCTGGAGCTGCCCCACAGCTGGACTTTAGCCCTGAGAGATCTAGTGCGGACTCCGGGACACAGAAGGTGGGAATGAGTGTCCAGGATGCTGGGCTTGTTGACGCAGCTCCCTCCACCCCTAACCTAGGAAAAGCTGATCATGGGGCGAGAGCCACAGTACAGAGGGGAGGGCGCTAGCCCTGCACGTGGCTAACCCAGGTTGGACCCCAGAATCCTGTAGGGTCCATAGAGGCACCTCCCCCACCAGGAGAGATTTCTGAGCATCCCAAAACAAAATGAAACAGAACAGAACAGAACAGAACAGAACAGAACAGAACAGAACAGAACAGAACAGAACAGAACAGAACAGAACAGAACAGAACAGAACAGAACAGAACAGAACAGAACAGAATAGAACAGAACAGAACAGAACAGAACAGAACAGAACAGAACAGAAAGAAGAACAGAACAGAACAGAACAGAACAGAACAGAACAGAACAGAACAGAACAGAACAGAACAGAACAGAACAGAACAGAACAGAACAGAACAGAACAGAACAGAATAGAACAGAACAGAACAGAACAGAACAGAACAGAACAGAACAGAACAGAACAGAACAGAACAGAACAGAACAGAACAGAACAGAATAGAACAGAACAGAACAGAACAGAACAGAACAGAACAGAACAGAACAGAACAGAACAGAACAGAACAGAACAGAACAGAACAGAACAGAACAGAACAGAACAGAACAGAACAGAACAGAACAGAAAGAACAGAACAGAACAGAACAGAACAGAACAGAACAGAACAGAACAGAACAGAACAGAACAGAACAGAACAGAACAGAACAGAACAGAACAGAACAGGACAGAACAGAACAGAACAGAACAGAACAGAACAGAACAGAACAGAACAGAACAGAACAGAACAGAACAGAACAGAACAGAACAGAACAGAACTCACAGCGAGATGCTTTAGTGTATCACACACTGGCTTATGTGTCGCAAGGACAGGAGACCAATGACTTTCCCGAGACGACTCCGGGTCCCTCCTGGGCCCGCAAGGCCCCCAGCCACGCCAGAAGTGACCCACCAGATCCCGAGCTCGATGTAACCCTTAAGCATCGCCAGGCACGGCCCAAACACCAGAATAAATAATAACAAAGGTGGGAAAACAGAGACGACCAACGCTTTAGCTCAGAGGTTTAATTGCACGTGTGAGCGCAGCCCCGCCCCAGCCGGAGCGTGCTCACTCAGCAGGGACCTGGATCCTCTTTGGGATTGGACTGGGGTGGGGCCAAACTCTAAAAGAGGAACATCAGAGGGCTCTCCCTGGGTGTCTGGGAACCTGGTGCCCGCGACCTGAGATCAGGGTCTCTCGCCGCCCACAGTGACACGCTCCGGGGCCTCGGCCTCTCCTCTTTCCCACCAAAGACCCCCTCACAGTCTCGGGTGTAACAAACATGTACCGGAAGTCTTGGGGGCTGGGCTGTGTCCATCCTGCTCTCACGGGACACTTGTCCTACACCCAAATCCCAGCTCCTGAGTTTGGAAACCACATTCTGCTTTTCTGCGGGTTCAGTGGTCCTCGCACTGGGATCTGGGGGTCACCCCGTGTGCGGGCTCTCCTGGGCGCGCATGCGAGAAATGCCGGCAATGTCCTGCCTGGCTCCCTCCATAAATGACTCCCAGGCAGCTGCTTGAGCCCGGCCTCAGTTTCCAGCTGGGGACAAGAGAAAGTAGCGAGGGCTTGTCCCCTCCAGGTCCGGCAGGTCCAGGGACTTAGAAACGCAAGGTCTGAGTCAAATTCTTGAAAATCTATTTAATTTTCGCCACCGACCGTCCCAAATCAAAAAACATAAATAAATATTTTTTAAAATAATGTTTAAAATGTCCCCGCTCCCACGGCCGGTGCAAAGGCTGGAGGGTGGTCCCGGGAGTGCTTCCAGCAGGGAGTCCGGTGGCCTGACTTAGCCTGAGCCAAAGGTCGTCCCTGGCACTTTGCGCCCTCTGCCGGTGGATCCCGGGAGTGCAGACTTTGCTTTTTGGGGGCTGCCTAGAAAGAGGAAGATTGAAACTTTTTAGCCTTTCTGGCAGAACCAACCTGATTTCCTCAAGGGGGTCTAGACGTGTAGGCCCGTAGCTGTTGATGCCTGGACAGCGGGCAGCTTCCCTTTGTGGGTAGAGAGTCCAGAGAGGGGCACCTATTCAATGCAGTTTCCCAGGCCCTGTACATAAGCTACCACCAAACTCCCCAAAGGACTTTTGGGGTAAATCTCACAGGAGGGTGGCGTGGCAGGGGTCAGGCCTGGCTGCCGAAGGCCAGTGCCTGCCCTCTGAGGGCTCCTGGGACGGCCCCCACCCAACCGGGCTGAGGGTTCAGAACTCCCCCCCTCCACTTACCCAGACTTGCAATGTTTTCTTCAGAACCTGAGGACACAGAGGAGATGAGTGAGGAAACCGTGGGGTCAGTGCGGGGACACCCAGTGGTGAGGGCGCAGTTGGGGAGGGCAGGACTCTAGCCCCAGCTCTGCCGTCCACACAGGGCACTGCCATGCTCCCTAAATGGAGCTGGGAGCCCCTTCATCCACAATGCATCACGATTCATACTAGCCTTTGTGCTTTTTTTCAGGTTTCTATTTTGACCACACCCAGCAATGCTCAGGAATTACTCCTGACTGTGCTTGGGGAAACCATATGGGATTCTAGAAATTGAACCCAGGTTGGCCACAGACAAGGCAAAAGCCCTAGTTAGCCTGCTGTGCTGTTGCTCTGCCCTAGCCTGCTGTGCTGTTGCTCTGGCCCTTTATTCATTTTTTCCTTCCTTCCTTCCTTCCTTCCTTCCTTCCTTCCTTCCTTCCTTCCTTCCTTCTCTTCCTTCCTTCCTTCCTTCCTTCCTTCCTTCCTTCCTTCCTTCCTTCCTTCCTTCCTTCCTTCCTTCCTTCCTTCCTTCCTTCCTTCCTTCCTTCCTTCCTTCCTTCCTTCCTTCCTTCCTTCCTTCCTTCCTTCCCCTTCCTTGCCACACTCGGCAATGTTCAGGGTTACTCCTGGCTCTGCACTGAGGAATTACTCTTGGAGGCACAGGGGGGACCATTTGGGACACCGGGATTGAACCCGGGTCGGCTGCCTGCAAGGCAAACACCCTACCCACTGGGCTATGGCTCTGGCCCTTCAGTTTATTTTCTGCAGTGCTGGTGGCCGAGCCTGGGGTCTTATGCCTCCAAGTCATGAGCGCCACCACCGGACTGCAGCCCATTATTAATTAGCAATCAACACTCTGTCTGAGCCCCATCCCAGTCCTGTCACTGATTATAAATCAATACAATCGGGCCGGAGCGATAGCCCAGCGGGTAGGGCGTTTGCCTTGCACGCCGCCGGCCCATGCCGGCCTGGTTCAATCCCCGGCATCCCATATGGTCCCCCGAGCACCGCCAGGAGTAATTCCTGAGTGCAGAGCCAGGAGAAACCCCTGAGCATTGCCGGGTGTGACCCAAAAGCAAAAAAAAAAAAAAAACAATCAATACTCCCCATCCAGGCTGTGACTCATCATTAATCAATACAGCGGAGCAGGTCTCGGAGGCGGGTGGTGGAGTTCGGGTCTATGCTGACCCTCAGGAGCGTGTGCCCCTTGGGCCCTGGGCTCCCCTCTCTGGGCCTCAGTTTCCCACCACCTAGGGGCTCCCCAGCCAGTGCTGAGTGTTTCCTCCCGCCAGGGGCTTTCCCGGGCAGCAGGCCCGGCTGGGCACTCCCAGTGCTCCTCCTCCCTGCCCTGGTGTGACACCCGCAGAGACCGGCACAGGGACACAGCCGGGGACACACACACACACACACACACACACACACACACACACACACACACAGAGTCAACCCCTCACAGGAGGGAAACGGAGTCACAGGAAACCATCCTCTGCTCGGGGCTCTGCAGTGGGCCGGAGTGACTGATAACTCAGGGAACAGAGGCGACTGCACAGCTCTGGGGGACACACACGTGGGACGGGACACACACGATTTAGAGCTCCACCCCCAAGACCTTCACCGTCCCAGTCCCCGGGGCCCTCACAGCATGAGCAAGAGCGGGGCGGGTGGAGTGCTGAGCAGGAGGGAGGACTTCCTGGAGGAGGTGCCCTGCTGAGGTGCAGTTTCACTGGGGGGTGGGGAAGGAACATGCAGTGGGATCCCAGGACTGCCTTATTGTCTAGCCGCTAGCGTTTCATATCCCTGACCAAGCACTTCCTCCTCTGCCTGCCTCCTTCCTCCTTCCTCCTTCCTCCTTCCTCCCTTCCTTCTTCCTCCTCCCTCCCCCCCTCCCTCCCCCTCCCCCTCCCTCCCTCCCTCCCTTCCTTCCTTCCTTCCTTCCTTCCTTCCTTCCTTCCTTCCTTCCATTTTCCTGGCCACGCTGACATGCACAGCGCTTTTCCTGGCTCTGTGCTCAGGGATCACTCTTGACAGTGTTAGGGGGACCACACGCAGAGCTGGGGACTGAACACAGATCAGATGTGTGCAAGGCAAGTACCTCTCCCACTGTGCTCCAGCCCTGGCCCTCCTTTTACGCACGAGCAGTTCACGGTGTCTTCTGAGCCAGGGAAATGGGGAGAGGGGGTGAGGGGTGTCGTTCCGCCTGTGTCCAGCCGACCAAGGTGCCCACGTTAGTGCGGGCGCCCGACTCAGTCTGGCAGGGCTCACTCAGGGTTTGCGACACAATCCAGGACCCTCAAAGACTCCCCGCCTACCTTGTCCATGTCTGCAAAATTGGCGCGCATGGCTTTGGGGACAATTCCCTGAGAGGCCCAGGACCGAGCACGGAGCCTGGTACATAGTGGGTACTCAGTGATCGTGCCCTGGGATTTCCAGCTCGGTGGGTGAGCGGGAATGTTCGAGAGAGGGGCGCACTCACGGGTTGTCTGAAGCACCGGGGCTAAATCATAGACAATGCCACGATACCCAGGAGAAGAGTGATTCCAACCAGGAGGCTGATCTTCAGCAAGTTTGAGCGTGGCTCTTCACTGGCAGGTTCTAGTGAAGAGAAGAAGCAAGGACTTAAGATGGAAGACTCTGGGGTCGCCCTGCCCACACACACAGCCTCATTCCGGTAGTCAAGCCCCGTTCTCACTCCCTAGGGCTCTAAGGTCCAGGGCTGACCAATCAGAGCACTGTATTCTGCATGGCTGCTATGATTGGTTCCTGGGGATCATGTGATCTAACCTGAACCAATAAAAGTCAGTTCTGGGATTTTTGGCCAAGTCCTAGAAAGGGCGCTTGGCTTGCACGCAGCTGACCTGGGTTCCATCCCCGCATCCCATACGGTCCCCTGAGCACCGCCAGGAGTGATGCCTGAGTGCAGAGTCAGGAGCAACCCCTGAGCACCACCGGGTGTGGTACTAAAAACAAACAAGAAGGTTTTTTTTTTTTTTTTTTGCTTTTTGGGTCACACCCGGCAATGCTCAGGGGTTCCTCCTGGCTCTGCACTCAGGAATTACTCCTGGCGGTGCTCGGGGACCATATGGGATGCCGGAGATCGAACCCGGGCCGGCATGGGCCGGCCGCTTGCAAGGGCAAACGCCCTACCCGCTGGACTATCGCTCCGGCCCCAAACAAGAAGTTTTGATGTTTTCTCAAACCCATTATTAAACAGTGGGACGGAAACGTGTGGAACATGGGGGGGGGGGAGGACGGAAGGGGACGACTCAGCTTCCCGGGCCCAAACACAGAGACGGCCCAAACAGCGATGCATGGAAATAAAAAGAAAGTTCCTGATTTACACCCACATTTGCTTTTATTTTTTCTTTTTTTGGTCACACCCAGCGACGCTCAGGGGTTACTCCTGGCACTGCGCTCAGGAATTACTCCTGGTGGTGCTCAGGGGACCATGTGGGATGCGGGATCAAACCCAGGTCAGCTGCATGCAAGGCAAATGTCCTTCCCGCTGTACAATAGCTCCGGCCCCCCTACTCTGCATGTGGGGCACCTAGCTTGAATCAAGCTTGGAGGTGCTTTTATTTTTATTTTTTTAACTACACCCGGCTGTGTTCAGGGGCTTACATCCTGACTCTGCTCAGGGATCACTCCTGATTGTGCTCAGAAGGCTTTTTTATATTAGTACCAGCGATTGGATCCGGGTCAACTGTGTGCGTGACAATTGCCCTACATGCTGTATTATTTCTCAGACCCTGAAGATGATATTCTTTTTTTTTTTGGGGTCACACCCAGCAATGCTCAGGGGTTACTCCTGGCTCTGTGCTCAGGAATTACTCCTGGTGGTGCTCGGGGACCATATGGGATGCCGGGATCGAACCCAGGTTGGCTGCATGCAAGGCAAACGCCCTCCCGCTGTGCTATCACCTCCGCCTCCGAAGATGATTTTTTATTTTATAATTTATTTATTTATTTACTTACTTGTTTGTTTGATTTTGGGGCACACCTGACCGTGCTCAGGGGTTACTCCTGACTCTGCACTCATGAGTTATTCTTTTTTTTTTAAATTTTCTCCTTTCCTTTTGCTTATTTATTTATTTCTCTTTCTTTTCTTTCTTTCTTTCTTTCTTTCTTTCTTTCTTTCTTTCTTTCTTTCTTTCTTTCTTTCTTTCTTTCTTTCTTTCTTTCTTTCTTTCTTTCTTTCTTTTCTTTCTTTCTTTCTTTCTTCTTTCTTTCTTTCTTTCTTTCTTTCTTTCTTTCTTTCTTTCTTTCTTTCTTTTCTTTCTTTCGCTTTTCTGGGTCACACCTAGCAATGCTCAGGGGTTTCTCCTGGCTCTGCACTCAGAAATTACTCCTGGCAGTGCTCGGGGGATGATATGGGATGCTGAGGATGAACCTGAGTTGGCTGCATGCAAGACAAACACCCTCCCTGCTGGACTATTTCTCTGACCCAGACGTGAATTTTTGACACTGTTCTGTTTTCTAGGCCAACTTTGAGTGCTGCAGTGGCCAGAGTTCAGTCTCATCCCTGGAAAGGCCTTTCTGAGTTTCTGGGAAGAGGCCTTGGCAAGAGAGTCAGTGAGCATCTCCTGGCCGAGGGGCTCCTTCGCCAGAGACACCCCCTCAACTCCTCACTCAGAGGCAATTTTGGGTGTCTCCGTGCTCCCCACTGGTGCTCACCTGGGAGCAGGATTCTCATGGCTGCCTGGCCCGTCCCCACGGCATTGGAGACGCGGCAGATGAAGGTCGTGTTGATGGACTCCCTCAGTGTGTTGGATCAGGAGCCGGGAGCCCTGGGGGCACAGCAGAGGGGGCAGGGGGCCCGTGGTCCTGGGGACACAGGAGGGAGAACGTGGCCTCTGCAGAGCCCAGAGTGGCAGGGACCGAGGAGCCCAGCACCTGCTCCTGTGCGACCCCCGCCGGGGTACCTGGAGTAGGTTCCTCTCATCCCTCACAAGTGCTCAGGAGGTCCTGAGGCCCTGCCCTCAGAAATCATCCAGAACTTTCTAGTCCCTTGCACGCTGCCCCCAACTCTACTTAGCTCCGGGTCCCCGGCCACTTTGGCCTCTGTCTCCACCTAGTGGTTGGAGAGAACTTGCTAGAACAAGTCAATAGCCTCTGCTCAGCACTGCCTGAGCTCACAGCTCACTCAGGAAAGTCACTTTCTTAGCCCTAGTTCCCCCAAAGTGTCCCCTGTTATCAGTTGCGGCGCCATTATCAGTTACTGCCTCCACTATGCTGGGCTCTGGCCCTCCGGCTGTGACCTCAGCAAATGATGTACTTATTGGGGTGCAGGTGATCTTTGACCTGGGCATAGTCCAGTGATGAGTTGGGAGCCAGGATCTGCGGCAGGAGGGTAGAGACGGGCACAGAGCTGGGCGTGAAGAGCCGGGGTGCCTGCAGCTGCCTGAACCCCTCAGAAATCATGTGTACAAGACACCTTTATTTTGTGAATGTGGGGTGCTGGGAGCGAGCCCTGGGCCACACCCATGTGTGTTCCTGCTTTTACACTGAGCTGTGTTCCCTGCCTACACCTACACAGTTTTAATAGGGGCCAAAGATGACTTCTCTCTCCGGATATGTTCTATTTATCCCTCCTCTCAGACCAGGACCCCACTCCCCAGCCTCCCTCCTCAGACTAGCAGTCTATCCCCAGCCTCCTCCCTCAGACCAGCAGGCCACCCCCCAAGCCTCCTCCCTCAGACCAGCAGTACATCCCCCAGCCTCTCCCCTCAGACCAGCAGTCCACCTCCAGCCTCTTCCCTCAGACCAGCAGTCTACCCCCAGCCTCCTCTCTCCAGATCAGCAGTCCATCCCCAGCCTCCTCCCCTCAGACCAGCAGGGCACCCCCAGCCTCTTCTCTCAGATCAGCAGTCTATCCCCAGCCTCCTCCCTCAGACAAGCAGGCCACCCCCAGCCTCTTCCCTCAGACCAGCAGTCTATCCCCCAGCCTCCTCCCTCAGACCAGCAGGCCACCCCCAGCCTCCTCCCTCAGACCAGCAGGCCACCCCAGCCTCCTCCCTCAGACCAGCAGGCCACCCCCAGCCTCCTCTCTCAGAGTCAGGAGTTGGATCTCAGGACTCACGTGCTCCATTCATAGCCTTTAGGTTCTGGGTTGCTGTGGACGACACAGGTCAGGGTGGTTTCCTGTGGCCCTGCTGCCCAGTGGCATCAGAGCGGGAGATGGAGACCTGGGGGCGTCTGGGGAAAGCAACAGGCAGTTTGGGCTGACGAGAAGGACCGAGGGGACGTGCTGGCCTTGCCCATCACTGACCAGGGCTTTACCCACAGCATCCCGTGTGGTCCCTTCAGCACCAGGAGTAAACCCTGAGCACTGTGTGGTGACTCAGAAACCAAAAAAGCAAAAGGGGCATATGGGCTGAGCGGGGAGACCCCTGAGGGCTTACACTTAGGGGAGGAGGAGGAGGAGGAGGTGTGTCCCTGGGGCTCCTCCTCCCCTCCCCCTCCTCCTCTTCCTCCCCCTCCTCCTCCTCCTCCTCCTCTTCCTCCGCCTCCACCTCCTCCTCTTCCTCCTCCCCCTCCTCCTCCTCCTCACCTCTTCTCCCCCTCCTCCTCTACCTCCACCTCCTCCCTCTTCCTCCTCTTCCACCTCCACCTCCTCCTCTTCCTCCTCCCCCCTCCTCTTCCACCTCCACCTCCTCCTCTTCCTCCCTCCCCCTCCTCCTCCTCCTCCTCTTCCTCCTCCCCTTCCTCCTCCACCCTCCTCCTCCTCCTCCTCCTCCCCTCTCCTCCTCCTCCTCCTCTTCCTCCTCCCTCCCTCCCCCTCCTCCTCCCCCTCCTCCTCCTCCCCTCCTCCTCCTCCTCCTCTCCTCTTCCTCCTCCCTCTCCTCCTCCTCCACCTCCTCCTCTTCTCCTCCTCCCCTCCTCCTCCACCCCCACCTCCTCTCCCTCCTCCTCCTCCTCCTCCTCTCTGCATGTTCCAAGCAGGAACTGCTTCTGGTTCCCCTGAGCCTATGAGTGATCCCTAAGCACAGAGCCAGGAGCAGCCTTGACACTGCAGGTACAGCAAAAGCAACAGTAAAGAAAAGGTGTCTGACATATTCTCTTTAAATCCCATTATTATAAGATGAAAAGCCTGTGTTTCTTTGAAACAATGACCAGAAACCTAGTAATTAACAAAAAGTCTACTGCCAAATCCTGGGGAACGTTGCTATGGTCTGACAGGACTTTCTATGTTAGAAATGTTAGAAATGACAGGACTTTCTATGTTAGGTTAGTTTCTGCTAACCGGGGATTAAACCTGCAGGTGTAGGGGCCGGAGCGATAGCCCAGCGGGTAGGGCGTTTGCCTTGCACCACGGCCGGCCTGTGCCAGCCCGGGTTCAATCCCGGCATCCCATTTGCTCCCCTGAGCACTGCCAGGAGTAGTTCCTGAATGCAGAGCCAGGAGGAACCCTGAGCATCTCCGGGTGTGACCCAAAAAAGAAAAAAACTGCAGGTGTAGACACAGAGAGGGGCAAGGATTGGGCTGGGGGCTGCTGGACAGACAAGGGGCATCAGTGTGGGACAGCAGGTGGCCAGGTCTGAGTTACCCAGGTATCAGGTGGAAGCAGTGTGTGGAGACACTGCTGAAGGTGGTGTAGACAGTGTGGAAGGCAGTGTAGACAGCAGCCAAGGGAGGCAAAGTGAGAGCAGGAAGAGCGAAGACCCAAGAAGTTGGAGGGGCAAAGAAGCATCATGGTGTTGGTGGCCCAGGTGTAGACAATGAGGGTTTGGTGTCAGTGTTGAGCCACACAGATTGATGCTCAGGGCTTACTCTTGGCTCTGAGCTCAGTAATTATCCCTGGCGGTGCTCGGGGACCCTATGGGATGCTGAGGCTCTAGCCCGAGTTGGCTGAGCATAGGACCAGCGCCCGGCCTGCTGTACTATGGCTCCGGCGCCTCCACTGAGAATGTTTGAGGCGAAGGAACGGCCCTTCCCATCCCCTCCCCACCTGCTGACCTCCAGATTCCAGCCCTGCTCTTCCCTGAAGCCCCACCCCTACACCCAGCTCCACCCTCGGCCTAGCCCCACCCTTTGTACCTAGCCGTACCGTTATACCTAATCCCCACCCCGTACTTAGCCACACCCTCTCCATCAGCCAACTCCTGTACTTAGCCCCACCCACTGTATTTTACCCCACCCCTATAGTTAGCCATGCCCCTCTACCTAGCCCTACCCTTTTACTTAGCTCAACTCTTAGCCCCACAGCTGTATTTAGCCCAAGTCCTATAGTTATCTTAATTCCTAGACCTAGTCCACCTTCTAGATACTTAGTCTTTCCTCTATAGTTAACCCGCCCCTTTATCTAGCCCCCACCATTATATCAGCTACATGCCTATACGTAGCCCCCACCCATTTATTTAGCCCCACCCAGACCCTAGCCCCACCCAAGGTTAGCCCCGCCCACATCTGGCCCCGCCCTTTCCCTCCCACTCACAGAACAGGCGGAGCCAGGTGCTCGCGCTCCCTGTCCCCCAGGGAACGTGGTGATCTCGCAAGTGTGGTTGCCCTCGTCCTCGGGCTGCAGCCAGTGTATGGTCAGCGAAGCATCTAGAAGATTTGCTCCCTGCCGGGCAGTGGTGAACTTCACGCGGTCGGGTTCCGGAGATCTGGGGCCCCGCAGCGGGTGGAAGGCCGCCACGATGCCTCGTTCCCCGACGGTTCCCGCCGCACCCACGTTATCTGCGTCACCTCCGTGGTGTTGGGTTCCAGAGGTCGCAGGCTGCAGGGCAGCTTCCGCGGTGTAGCTCAGGAAGCCGTAGACCTCGGCGGGCGCCTGCACCTTCACCTTCTCTGCCCCTGTGGAGAGGCTGAGGGGCTCAGCCCACGGAAGCCCGCGTGGGTGCCGAGGAGCCCCCAACCCTGCCCAGGCTGCTCCCTCGGTGATTACCTGCACCTAAGGAGGACCCAGGGCCTCCCTGTTGTATGTGTGTGCTTACGTGTCTGTGCGTGCTGCGGGGGGGCCACTAAAGAGGGCCAGGGCTGCGGGGCCAGAGCGCCTACAGTGAGCACAGATGCCTCGGCGCCGCCAACAAGTTTTGGAACAATATTTTTTTGCTTTTTTTTGAGGGGTCACACCCGGTGATGCTCCTGGTTCTGCACTCAGGAAATACTTATATGGGATGCCGGGTACCAAACCCAGGTCAGCCATATGCAAGGCAAAGGCCCCCTATCCCCACCACCCCATCACTCGGCTCCCAGGGAACTTTTTTTTTTTTTTTTTGCTTTTTAAGGGTCACACCTGGCAATGCTCAGGGGTTACTCTTGGCTCTGCACTCAGGAATTACTCCTGGCGGTGCTCGGGGGACCATATGGGATGCCGGGGATCTAACCAGGTCGTGTGCAAGACAAATGCCCCACCTGCTGTGCTATTGCTCTGGCCCCCAGGGAACATTTTAAATTATTACCATATTATCTTGATTGACGACAGCATCACCAGTATTTTAAATTGTGAGGAATATTGTGTTTGGGTTTACTTCTGGCTCTCGCTCAGGGATCACTCCTGTGGGGCTCAGGTTGCCATAGGGGTGTTGGAGATTGAATTAAGGTCAGCAATGCAATATGCAAGTAAGTGACTTGCCCACAGCTCTCTCCATCTCTGTGAGAAATATTTGGCTAAAAAGTTCCTTATGTCGGGGCCGGAGCAATAGTGCAGTGGGTAGGTTGGCTTGCACGCAGCCAACCCATGTTCGATCCCGGCATCCTATATGGTCCCCTGAGCACCACCAGGAGTAATTCCTGAGCGAAGAGCCAGGAGTAACCCCTGAGCATTGCTAGGTGTGACCCCAAAAAAAAAAAAAAGTTCCATATGTCTTTTAAACTAACGACGGAAACTGCTATCTTTGGGCAGACAATAAGGTCGAAAACCACTGCTCTACCCAGAAGGTTTATAATGGCCAGCCCGAAGCCCAGTGCACTGGCTGCTGAGGTCAGGAGGCTGAAGTTGCTGCTTTTTCTTTTTCTTTTTTGTTGTTTGGGTCACACCTGGCAATGCTCAGGGGTTACTTCTGGCTCTTCACTCAGGAATTACTCCTGGCAGGGCTCAGGGGACCTTTTGGGATGCTGAGAATTGAGTCCAGGTCAGCTAGATGCCATGCTGGCGCCCCATCAATGAACTGTCTCTCTGGCCCCAAATATGATATCATTATTCCCGGGGAATACCATATCCCACGGGTTGGGAGAGGGCAGGCATCTTGGGATGGGAAGGGGCCGATTACAACCTTCAGACTCTGCTGGGAGGCCTCAGGCTGGTTCCTGGGCCTCTCTGGTCCTTATTCCTACGCAGTGAAAAGGGACCGAGACAGTGAGTCCCCCAGTGCTCCCGCAGGTCAGGGCTGTTCTAGGGGTTCCCCATCTCAGCACTTGGTCTCCCAGCAGATCCCTGAGTCAACGCTGCTGTCAACCTTGTTTCATAGGGGAAACTGAGGCACAGGGTCCTTTGCAGCAGTCACACAGCGGGTAAGGGCAGAGGTCAGCTCTGAGTCTGGATGTCTTCAAGGTCCGGACTGACTCCGACCCACCAGGCGCTCGTGAGTATTTTTTGCTGCGGAGCAAACCCCCCACCACCACCAGGGAAAGACAGAAGAGCTAACAGACACGTCCCTTTCGGCTTTGGGTCACACGAGGGGGTGCTCGGGGCTGCTTCTGGCTTGGTGCTCAGGTGGACACAAGGTGCTGAGAATCAGTCTAGGGGTTCCATGTGCAGAAAATGTGCCCCAGTTCTTAAACCTCCTCCTGATCCTGGACAGACACACCCAGAGAGGACATCCACGTGGTCATGAAAAATGCTCTTAATTAGGGGCCAGAGCAATAGCTCAGTGGGTGGGTGCTTGTCTTGCACGCGGCCAACCTGGGTTCAATCCCCAGGACCCCATGTGGTGCCCTGAGCACTGCCAGGAGCAAACCCTGAGCATCTTCAGGCATGGCTCCAAAACAAACCAACCAAAATATGCTCTTTGTCACTGATGAAGTGTCAGGGGAATGCTTGCCGGAATGACAAATGTGTTACTGTCATTGT
>JAJIBD010009123.1:0-64658 GCA_021461705.1 Cryptotis parvus | reverse complement strand
TGGTCGTAATGTGTCATCTTTTTTCATGTATTTTTGGATTGGTTGCTAATATTTTGTTGAGAATATTTACCCTCTCTTTATCAGAGACATAAGTCTATAGTTTTTGGGGTGTTTTTGGTATGTGGTATTTGTTGATTTTTTGGTATTAAGGTAGTTGTTGCCTCATAGAAACTAGAGGATTCTTATTTCTTCAGCATTATGAAAGATGCCATAAAGGATGGAGAGCAGGTGTGCTTTTAAGGCTTAGAAGAAGTCACTGATAAACATACCTACTAAACTTTTGTTTGGGGGAGATATTAGGGCATCCATATTGCACAAAAAAATAAGTCAAACTTCACAGTTTGGCAGATGATGTGATGCTCTGTTAGAAAATCCTAGGGACTATGAATGATGCTTCTAAAAGCAATGAACTTGTGCAAAATAGTGACAGTCTCTGCAAAATTAGTGCACAGAAGGCAATGGATTTTCTACATGTAAATAATAAAAGAGAGAGATTAATAAAACAATCCTATTCATAATTGTGCCTCAGAAAATCAAATATCTTGAAATCAGCTTAACAAAAGAGGTGACAGCATTAAAGGAAAATCTTAAATCACTACTAAAAGAAATAAAAATTGGAAAGAATACAGAGGACATATCTCCTGTTTTGAATGGGAAGGATGAGTATTGTCAAAATGACAATCTTAACCAAAACATTATTCAGAGTCAATGTAGTCCCTATAAAAAATACCCATGAAAATTTTGAAGGCAAAAATCAAACTCTGTTAAAACTTATATGAAGTAATAACTCAACCCCACTCCACCCCACCAATAGCCAAAGCAATCCTAGGTGGGAAAAGGAGATGGAAGACCTCTCTCAAACTTCAACTTATTGCTCTCCAACACTATACTATAAAGCTGAATTACTCTAAACAATTTGGTAATGGAATAAGTAAAGATCCTTGGACATGTGGAATATCATTAAAGGTCTAGAGACAGATCGTCAGATAAATGAACAGTTGATCTTGACAAAAGAGTAAAAAGTATTATGTAGAACAAGGGAAACCTCTTCAACAGATGGTATGGGGAAAAGTGGTTGGTTAAATGCAAAAATAACCAGAATTCAAACCCTTTTAATATCATGTATAAATGTCAAATTAAAATGGATGAAAACCCTCTATTTTAGCCCCAAATACATAGATTATATTCAGGAAACCATAGATAGAATACTTCATGACATTGAATCCAGAGGTATCTTCAATGGTTCAATCCAATTTGACAACCAGATGGATTTAACTCAAACAAAAATTATTCTGCAATGCAAAGTAAATGATGGCCAGAAAACAATAACATTCCACAGGCCAGAGTAAAATATTTACCCACCTCTTGTCTGACAAAAGGCTAAAAAAATCTAACATATATAATAAAGCATAGTAGAATTTGACAATAGAAAGCAAACAACCTTATCAAAAATTTGGTGGAAGAGATGAACAGAAAGTATATACTCACAGAAGACAGATGACAGAAAGAAATATTCTGCATAATTTATCATCAGGAAAATGCAAATCAAAATAATAATTATACATTATATTATGCAAATGGGACTTGCATATGCCACAAAGAATAGAAACAGTCAGAGCTGGTGGTTGGGAAAACAGGACCTACATTCTTCATGTAGAAATGTTGACTGTTCTGCCCTTTTGGAAAATAACATGAAAATGTCTCAAAAAATTAGGAATTGAGCTTCTATATGGTCCAACAACTTCACTTCTTGCCATCTACCCACAAAACCCAAAAATTCTATCCAGAAAATATATCTGCCCTCCTGTGTTCATTGCAACACTATTCACAATAGCCTAAATCTAGAAACAACTCAAGTGTTCAGGAACAGGTAACTGGATAAAGAAACTTGATACATATACGTGAATATATATGACAGAATACTACTCCACTACAATAAAAGATGAAATCATGCATTTTCCTGCACTAGGGATGGATCTGGACAGTATCATGCATCGGGAAGTTAGTCAGAGGCGATGGAAGACACAGAATGATGTCTCTCAAATGTGAAATAGAATGAAACAGAAAAGAAATAGCAAATGCCCAAAGGCACAGAATCCAAGAACTGATATTCCGGGGAAACTTGCTATAACAGGGGTTGATGGAGGAGGGAACAGTATGAGTTGGGGGCTGTGAGGGGCAGGGATGGTCACTGGGACAGCAGTGGAGGGGGAGTCTTTCCGGTGGGGAATGTGGTGCATTATTTAGAGTCACTGTAGTCCCTATGAAATCTTATCGTTAACAGTCACTATCACTATCACTATCACTATCACTATCTTCCCCTTAATCATCTATTTGCTAGAGCGGGCACCAGTAATATCTCCATATGTCCGTCTCATGCTAGTAAACCCAAAGGCATCCGCCTGCTCCAGGAACATAAAGAGCCTCAAACAATTATATTAGGTCACGGGGATGACCTAATATAAAAAGTTACTGGTATTTGCCATATCAAATACTACACGAGCAGCTTGCCAGGCTTGCCGTGCGGGTGGCATACTGTTGTAGTCACCTCTAAATAAAGCATTTAGTGATAAACCGCGCGGCCACTAGCGGCAGAGTGAGCAGGGCTGATAGTCTGGTCTGCTGGGTGGAGTTGTGAAGAAAGGGAAGTCCGGATGTGGAAAATGGCGGGCCCCATGGAGTGGGGGAGGGTGATCTGGCTTGTTGTGAGGCTCAGCTGGGGTGGCAGGCCAGGGCTAGAACCCGCCATGCCTCCCTGGGCGCCTCATGAGCAGCTGGGCACAGGGAGAGCAAGTAGCAGTTCTGCCCCATGTCTGAGAGTCTCTGGTTCAGCATACCTGGGCCGGATTGAAAAATAACTGCTGCAGGGTGGCTCTCGATGATCCGGGCTGTGATTGTTAACAGTATTGCTATAAATCGTGTTGCCTAAAAAAAAGTCCAACAAAATAAGTAAATATTCTTTCTCTCCCCCTGTTGATAGAAAGGAAACATATATGGAAAGAAAAAAAATATGCTTTCCAAGACAGAAGTCAGGCTAGCAACACATTAAGAGACTAGGAATACTGAGAGAAATTAAATGATCAAACACCACTTTGAAATATTCCCTCCAAGGCCTATGAGAATACTCTTTCTTAGTGGGTCATTTTATTTTTTTCCATTAATATCTCATGTATTTAATCTTACCTAAACTTTTTTGGTCTTAAAGGAAGGCAGAGGAGTAGAGAAAATGTAGTCTGTGATAAATCTGTATGCTCACGGATTCGTGTGATAGTCTGAGATAGTACCTGTTCTAAGCCCTGCAATGAGAGAACCCTGCAAAAATTGGATAATCAGGAATTGATCATAATTCAAGGCAACAATTTCTAGGAGTTTGCAGATATAATAAATATATATGATAAGGTCCTTTCTGTCTGCATTTACTATCTGATCTGGCAAAGGGAGACTTTTTAGAGGACACAATATGATTATGTGGTGATACTCTGGGCTTGATCTGCTCATATAAAAGCGCTGCCATCCAAGGCAGAAAAGAACCTAACATGGTTCAAAGGACTTATGCCCCGTACAGTTCACAGCTATCACTGAAAGTCTAGTTGTTGATATCTTCTTTTTTTAGTTGTTAGTGTAACATAAATGAAGATAACTTTGCATCAAACAAATAGAAAGTATTTTATAAATGAAAAGTGTATCGCATGGGGCTAAAAAGGTAGTACAATGGGTAGGGCACTTGCCTTGCACAAGGTTGATCTGGGTTGGATTCCTAGTATCCTATATGGTCTCCCATACTTCACCAGGAGCCAGGGGAGTATGGGGTACTATATAGGGCACTAGGTAAACCTCAAGGGGTAAATCTTGAGCCCCAGTGAGTATGGTCCATTAAACTCTACCCTCCAAAATAACAATTTGTTGTTTGGTTAACTCCTGAGTCAACATATATATATGCTGGTGTGTCGGAAGACCCCACAATATATTCTACCAGGTTCTAGAAAAGAAACACCATAACCAATTTCCTATCTTCTTCATTTGCAACAGAAAAAAAAACATTCCCAGCACTTTCTCTTTCACATCATCAGAGTTTCAATAAATTGAAGGACACCAATGTTTAAGAGGACATTGATGACTAAGTCACTAGTCAACACTGAAAACTTAAAATTGAATCCTGACTAATGATCTTTTAATGTCTTCAGATGACTTAGAGCTAATAGCTTATAAACTAGACCTATTTCAGGACTTAAGTCTATTTCATTGAGTCTTATTTTTGCCAAAAGATCTATTAGCTTTGGGTCTATTAGCAGTGTTTAAAGGGTCAAATGGAGGTAGAACCAAATAAAAGACAAATACTACTTGGAAAGAAATTTTTTTTAATATATTTTATTATACCACATGAGATAAACAATTACAAGAATGTTCATGTTTGGGTTTCGGCCATACAGTGTTCCAGCACCCATCCCTCCACCAGTGCCCATTTCCCACCACCAATGTCCCTGATTCCCTCCCCTCTCCTAGCCTGCCTCTATGGCAGGCTCTTTATCTCTTTTCTCTCTTACTCTTTCTCTCTCTCTCTCTCTTCCTTCTCTTACATATTGTGGATTGTAATATGCATATACTTTTTTTTTTTTTGCTTTTTGGGTCACACCTGGCGATGCTCAGGGGTTACTCCTGGCTCTTTGCTCAGGAATTCCTCCTGGCGGTGCTCGGGGGACCATATGGGATGCCGGGGATCGAACCCAGGCCAGCAAAGGCCGGCCGTGTGTAAGGCAAACGCCCTACCCGCTGGGCTATCGCTCCGGCCCCTAATATGCATATACTTAAAGGTTATCATGTGTATCTTTTTGCTGTATTTAATGCTAAATTCCATGTGGTAATAGCACTTTCAACAATTATTGGCACACTGTTCCCTTCTCTGTCTTACCTAACCTCTGCTCCCACATATTTGTGGTAATTTCCACCTTTGACAAGACCTCCTGATCCACCTTTCACCTGACTTGGATATTGGTATCATAATATGTATATATACATATATATATATGTATATTTATGTCATGCAAATAAATGCAGTCAATCTCTATCTGTCTCTCTCCTTCTGGCTAATTTCACTTAACATGATCCTCTCCATGTCCATCCATTTATAGGCAAATTTAATTTAACATGATCCTCTCCATGTCCATCCATTTATAGACAAATTTTATAACTTCATTTTTCCTAACAGCTGCATAGTATTCCATTGTGTAGATGTACCAATGTTTCTTTATTACTTGTTAAGAAATAATTTGGGTTCAAGGATTATTTATGACTGGGTATTGATACTGGCATTGTTGGGAGTGAGGACACAATATGGCTGTGAAGAGCTTGAATAAAAAGTGAAGAAACAAAAATTTATCTTTCCAAATACTCCTTTATATTCTTAGATTTCTGCTTAATCTGAGTTTATAGAAAATAGCAATTTCTGTTACCTTTCTCAAAATTCAATGAGATGGTTTTCTGCCTTACGAAAGGAAAGTCTCCCCCTTAGACATATTAGCTAAATGTTCTGTTCTTCTAGTCATTCTGTGTCTTTGACGAGTCAGTCATAATCAGATCTTAACAATTTCACTTCAGAAGTTTAAATTTTTTAAACTACATCTATAGAAAAGCAGTGTGATATAAAACTTCAGAAAATCTGATCTTGTTTCTGCCATCTGCTGACTATATGATTAGGAAAATAAAAAGTGCAGAACCTTAGTTTCCAAATATGCAAAATAAGATGATAATATTCCTATAACAAGTTGTGCAGCTTAATTAAATTTAATGATAAATATAATTTATAAGATATGTCTAGGGGCTAGAGCGATAGCCCAGCGGGTAGGGCATTTGCCTTGCATGTGGCCGGCCCATGCTGGCCTGGGTTCAATCCCTGGCATACCATATGGTCCTCCGAGCACTGCCAGGAGTAATTCCTGAGTGCAGAGCCAGGAGTAATGCCTGAGCATCACCGGGTGTGACCCAAAAGCAAAAAAAAAAATGTCTGGGGTATAGTTGGTGTTCAGTATTTTGTTTGTGTCAAGCACTGGACCAGATAGCTTTGGTGGTGATTCCTACATATTCCAGTGTCTACAGAAGAAAAGCAACGGAAATCTTTTTAAGGTTGGGATACTTCAAGGTACTGTAGGGGATTGGAAGGAAGGGAGATGCTGGAATTGGGAGATTATAATGCAGATATAAGTATATATCTTTGAATATAGCTTTGAGTGGCTGGGTTAAAATTTGAAGGTCTCAGATTATGTGATAGTGAAAGTTTTAGAGGAAATTTACCATAAAGTTTCAGTGCCAGAATTTGGAATTGAGTACTATTTTTATCCAATATAGAATATCTGACTGAAATAAAATAATATACAAACAGCCCAGAAAAGATACACAAACACTTTCCATAGTACAGATCAAAGCTATTTTCTCTGATTAAGAGTATACCCAGCTGCCTTACAATTCCTGGGAAGGGAACGAGAATCTGTGGAGAGGGACCAGAGTATATGCAGAAGATGATAAAGGGTGGTCCTAATATCAAGACCAGCTGTTGAGTATTTCAACACCTGCCAGCGATGCCCTGGGGACACCAGGTCTGCTCTGCCGGGCCCAGCTGCCACAGACCCTCATGACTTCGAACAATGGGCAGTTGAGGAGGTCAGGAGGGAGAATAGGCAGGCATGACAATGAGATTCCAATGCTATAGAAAGAAAAACAATTGGGACAGACAGAGAGAGAAGTCAAGTGATTTGGAACTGTGTAGAACTGAGAAGGAGAGCAAATGTGATGATAAAATTAGAATGGGGGGTAATTTTATGGGGGTCTCAGGGGAGTGAGAAGGGTGACTGTGTTTGATTTTTTCTTAGTTCAGAACAGAAAAGGTCAGCCTGGCAGTGAACAGGCTGCCTTGCTCCTGACCTTGGGCTTGGTCTGTCAGTAACACTGGTTTGCTCCTGCCACAGTCTGATCTGGTTTCCAGCTCAGTCATTTATTCTCATGCATAGTCAATGAATATTTATTAATCTCTTGCCATATATCAAACTCTTTGCAAAGTAATGGGAACAGAGATCTGTAATTTATGTCCTTACTATTGATGAACTAACAAACTTCAGGGTAGAAAGATTTAGGAGCACAGTATCAGCAGAATGACTCCCATTTGCTTTTGCTGAGTGGGAGCAAAATTCTTTATGGTTATAAGCAAAAGAGCTATTGATTCACAAAACAAAATAAGCTCACTTAGATAGGAGATGTATGGATTGGAAGGAAGATCAAAAGAGCTCCCAGGACAAGTGATATTTGAGCTACATATTAAAATCTAAGTAGGAGTTTGACAGAAAAAAAAAGCAAGAGAAAACAAAAAATATTCCAGCTGAAAAAATGACTGGAAGAAGGGCCATTCTGCAGTGAACAAGTTAGAAATCAGCTAGGAAAGCACTTGTCAAAAAAAAGACTTTGGTTTCCAGAGGGTTTAGAGTGATGCCAAGATCAAAATGATTCAAATGACTATCATGCTGAAAATAAAAGTCTAGTTTGACAGTTATCTGAAAAGCTGTTGTTTCCCTTATGTTTGTAAGAAACAGCATCTCTCTGTTCTCTGATATGGATTTTCCTTTCCTTTTATTTATGTATTTATGTATGTATTTATTTATTTATCTATCCATTTATCTATTTATTATTTATTTATTTGTTTATTTATTTATTGCTTTTTGGGTCACTCTCGGCAATGCTCAGGGGTTACTCCTGGCTCTGCACTCAGGAATTACTCCCGGTGGTGCTCGGGGGACCATATGGGATGCCGGGGATCGAACCCAGGCCAGCACAGGCCGGCTGCGTGCAAGGCAAATGCCCTACCCGCTGGACTATTGCTCTGGCCCTCCTTTTTCTTTTTTATGGGGGTCACACCCAGTGATGGTCAGGGGTTATTTCTGGCTCTGCACTCAGGAATTACTCCTGGCAGTGCTCAAGGGACCCATAATGGATGCCAGGAACAAACCGGGTCGGTGACTGCAAGGTAAACACCCTAATCACTGTGCTATTGCTCCAGACCCTGATCTAGATATTTTTTGTGTATAAAACTCTCCACTGGTTCGGGTAATAGATTTTTCAGCATTATGCTTATTAAAAGTTCCTTTTTATTTCTATTCATAACTGTTGATAGGATAATAAAAATCTTGTGTAGCAAAAGAGACATGGATCAGGCAGTCAAAAGACTAAAATTTGGGCTCAGGGCTAGCATGTGTGTTTTGGCATGTGTGAGACCCTGGTTTTATTTAAACATATTTATTTAAATTTAAAAGAACTTTTGATGGAAATTACCACAAACGTGTGGGAGTCAGAAGTTAGGTAAGACAGAGAAAGGAATGTGTGCGAATAAATGTCGAAAGGGCTAATGCCAACCTAGAACTGCGCATTAAATACAGGCAAAAAAAAATGCACATGATGGCTTCTAAGTGTATGTGTTACAACTCACAATGTGTAAGAGAAGGAAAAGAGAGAGAGGGAGAAAGAAAAGAGATAAAGAACCTGCCATGGAGGCAGGCTATGGGAGGGGGAGGGAATTGGGGACATTGGTGGTGGGAAATGGACACTGGTGGAGGGTGGGGTGCTGGAACACTATGTGACCCGAAACCTCCAAACATGAACAATGTTGTAATTGTATATCTCATGGTGATATAATAAAATATTTTAAAAAATAAAAAATAAATAAATAAAAAATAAAAAGAACTTTTGAAGCTAAAAAATATTTCACTGTAAGTCCTGGGGATGTAATGTACAGCATAGTTAATTGAGCTAGTAATGATATTGCATATTGGAAAACTGTTGAGATTAGGTCTTAGAAGTTTCTGTCACAGGGCGCCAAGGGATAAGCGCAGTCATCGGCCCTACCTTGCAGGTTTGAAGCTATAATTTTGACCTCCTTCATTGCCCTGTTTTGTACCATTATCCTAGATTTATAGTCATTTGTGATCCCTGGCACAAATGCACAACTAACGCATATGCAAACCCCCAGTACCACCATGAGTATGTAAGCACCAGAACTAAGTGTGTATGATACCCACTCACAACAACAATGATAAGGGAAGGGGGATCCTTAGCACAATGAAAATATATGTAATAGATTGTGGTGCTCATTTCATTGCATTTAAAAGTATAAATCAGGGACTGGAGCAATAGCCAAGCGTGCAGGGCATTTGCCTTGCATGCAGTCAGTAGTTGACCTGAGTTTGATCCCCAGCATCCCATATGGTCCCCACAATGCCAGAAGTAATTCCTGAGCGCAGAACCAGGAGTAACTCCCTGAGCACAGCTGGGTGTGGCCCCAAAAGAAATTATATATATAATCATGTTGTGCATCCAAAACTTAAACAATGCTTAGATCAATTATATTTCAGTGGAAAAAGAAAAACCTACCGTTAAATGTAACATATATCAAAGAATGGAGAAATTGAAGCATCTAATAGAAACTATGAGCTTATAGTGCTGCAGAATAAAAGCAACTGTTATCTCTAAGGAGTCCAAGAGGATCATACGTTCAGAAAAGAATAGTTAAAACCTTAAGAACAGGGTTGATGAGGGTAGTACAAGGGCTAAGGCACTTGCTTTTGCACTTAGCTGGCGCTGTTCAATCTTCTGTACCATGGGGTCCATGTCTCTGCTGATTTATCAGCTTGCTCTATGTAGTGAATATAATTCACAGGCTCTACTCTTATCCATTCCATTAATTCTATGGAGAGGAATCTCACACCCTGGGATGCTGGGGCAATGTGCCCTGCTTCTCTCTCCCTCCCCTCTTGCTTTGCCTGATACCAACTTGCCTTGGGAATCAGGCTTCTGCAAGCTGTAGCTGCCATCCCTATTTGCAGCTGCTGCTTGCAAACAGTCTGGTTGCACAATCCTCTCAGGATTGATATTTTTACACTTAATCTTAAAAATTGTGTTGCACTATGCCAACAGCGGGCACTGTGCCAGCTGCCCTGTCTGTCCTTGATGCTTCAGCTTAGGGAACCTTTTATTTAGGCTGCAGTTGAGTCACAAACACTCACAAGTGCTACCAGTAATGCCTGTTGGAGGTTTTAAGTACTAACGTCACTTGCCTCCTGATAGGTCACCTTTTGACGTCACACAAAGTAACCTGGAAGTCTCCCAACTGATCTATGCAGACTCAGGAATTTTTTGAAACTTTATAATCATTTGTAACCTAGAAAATTTCCACTTTTCGGGGCCGGAGAGATAGCCCAGCGGGTAGGGCGTTTGCCTTGCACGTGGCTGGCCTGTACCGGCCCGGGTTTGATCCCGGCATCCCATATGGTCCCCTGAGCACCGCCAGGAGTAATTCCCTGAGTGCAGAGCCAGGAGAAACCTCTGAGCATTGCCGGTGTGACCTGAAAAAAGCAAAAAAAAATTCCACTTTTCTCCCAAAGTTATATGAATTTGTAGGAATGGAAATTTCGCATCATTATTCTTGGCACACATTATTCTGATCATTATTCTCAGTGTAAATTGATAAAATGACACACAAGTAGTTTATAAACTAATGGAAGAGATATAACTGGAAAAGAAACTTTGCCTCTAAGACTAATAATGATTAGCTAAATTATAAAATAAGAAGGTAAATATTAAATAAATGTAAAAGAAGCACCATGCAAATTAAAGGAAGTTAAGCAAATAAATACAAATTTTATAAAATAATATAAATGTTCAACCTATTTGGTGAAAGATTTACCACATGGGAATTTTAGCTTGGTTTAAAAGATAAATACCATGTCAAGAAGTAACAATGGGGGGCGGGCGATAGTCCAGCGGGTAGGGCGTTTGCCTTGCATACGGCTGGTCCATGCCGCCCAGGTTCCATCCCCGGCATCCCATATGGTCCCCGAGCACCGCCAGGAGTAATTCCTGAGTAGAGAGCCAGGAGTAACCCCTGAGCATCGCTGGGTGTGACCCAAAAAGCAAAAAAAAAAAAAAAAGAAGTGACAATGGAGGCAATGACATTCCAGGGAGAGGCTTGTAAAGAGCAAGGGAAATGCAGCACTTTCACTTCCGGATAATAGAGGAGCAGTAGCCAAGAGGCAATGCAGATAGATGTATTGCTGGGCGCAAGGGGAAGAAGGAATGATGAGAGGGTGGCTTTTGATGAAAGTGAGAATAGATTTTGTGTTTGTGTGTGTCTCTGAGAGAGGGAGAGAGCTAGAGAGTTAGAGAGAGAGAGAGAGAGAGACAGAAAGAGAGTCAGAGTGAGAGAGAGAAACTGGATGAAGGCGTAGATGAAGACGAGATGTGGTGCACGAGGTTAAAGGTTAAACTAAAAAGTTCATACTTCATTCCCAAGTAGGTGAAGAAGTACAAATGCAGGTAGGTTTGGAATTAAGGAAATGTCTTAACTATGTTTTTGAGACTATCAATCCTTTATGGGGATGAACTTACGAAAGGAAAAAGACATCAGGTGCAAAAAGGGTTGAACTATTGAAAAACTCTTTGCTCAAATTCTTACATACACATACTGAAAGTCTGAGCTGTGACGTATGGTGAGAAGATGAGACTGAAGTGGTGAAGAAAGGTGAAAGGTTAGTGTAGTATAACTGTCAATTGTTTTGATCTGCTGCTCACTTTATGTCTGTCTGTCTGTCTGTCTGTCTGTCTGTCTGTCTGTCTGTCTCTCTCTCTCTCTCTCTCTCTCTCTCTCTCTGTCCCTGGTCTTTCCTGGAGTTTGCCACTCCTAGGATTTTAATATCCCTTCTGTGAGTCTGTCTCCATTACATAAATTGTGTAAATCTCACTCTCACTCTCGCTCTCTCTTTCTCTCTCTCCCTCCCCTGATTCTCTCCCTCTCCCTCTCTCCTTTTTCTAAAGTTGGGGAAAGTCTGGTCCTTTCTCCCAGAGCATCTGTTAAGGTGAGAAAAACAATCTGCCTGTTAGCTGCTTGGAGAAAGGAAGACTTTAGACTCCTGTTTCAAGTTCCATTACCAAACTTCTCCCAGTCTCGTTTCCACTGTGACCCCCACCCCCACCCCCGGTCCTCCATCTGTCTGTATGTGTCCTAGATCTCCCTGGACAGGTATTAGATAATTGCACCATTCCCATCACTACCCCTAGGGGTTTGGCAGGAGGGAAGCTGCCGGCTGGCTGCAATGGGCTGAGCAGGAGCCAGGGGAGCATTGGCTCCAGCAGTGCCCAGGCAGCTTGTGTGTTGTGCCTGGCCCTTGGAGGGCAGCCACATGCCAACCTGCTGTGGATCTGCCTTGACTCAGAGTCCAGTTCTCAAGGGAAGAGAGTTTGGCTTGATCCAACAAGCAACACTTTCGGCTGCCCCTCCGACTCTAGCCCAGTGGAAAACCATTCACCCTCTCCCCATCTTCCAATTGCCTCTCTGCTTCTACAGACTTCTTACTCTCGAGCAAAATTTTCTAATTTTTATAAACACTGAGTGAATGAAGAAAAGAATTCATGCTACATATGTGCCAATAATTAAATGATCCTACAAGAGTACTATTTCACTTTGGAGTACATTCAAATATATATATATCAAGAACAACTTTAATTGTGTATCTCATGGTGATTTATAATAATGTATAGATTTAAAAAAAAGATACTACTATATGAATCAGAAAATAGTTAAAAGGAATTTTTTTTTCTTTTGAGTCACACCCAGCGATACTCAGGGGTTACTCCTGGCTCTTTGCTCAGGAATTACTTCTGGCAGTGCTTGGGAACCATGTGGGATGACTAGAATTGAACCCCTATTGGCCTCTTGCAAGGCAAATGCCCTACCCACTGTGCTATCTCTTCAAACCCAGAAGTTTTGATTAAAAGAGAAGTTTTGATGTCAGGAAACAGCGAAAGGCACAGGGCTGAGCTAATGTCTGCTCAGCCTGTGCTGGGCTGATGAGGATTCTTGGAGGGGGGGCAGGGCCGGGCTCCCCCTGCCTCCAGGTCAGACCTTCAGAGGCCGAAAACCTCATGCAACACAACTGTAGCCACTTTCAAGGTCCAGACTCCGCAGCTCTGCAGAGCCACACCCAACAAAAATAGTTGAGTTTCAAGCCCAGGTATGCATGACTGGGTGATCGAATTCACCAGGTTCCATGGGGAGCTGAAGTTGGGGCACCCTCCCCCCAGTGCAATGCCTTCTGGTAAGGCCTGGTGGGCCCGCCCAGAACTTCGACCGGCTGGGACTGTACATGGGGGGTCTCATGTACACTCCAAATTGCGCACAGGCACAGAGTGTCTTCGCGTTATCTCAAAACCTAGTATATTCATCTAACTGGTATCCCACCACATTTTCTAGAAATGAAGTGTGTGGGCACGAGGTGTGGTCTGGGGGACCGCCTCGGTAATTTCCTATATAGTGAACTCAAACGGCACAATGGGGATTTTAGGATCTCCATTGACTTTTATCTAACATCAGGTTCATCGCTGTATTAGAGAATTAGCTCCAACAACCAATGTAGAATGGATTGTTCAGTGTATGAATAGGAAAAGTTCAAATAGACGTTGAGATAAATGTGAAATAAGTTTTGTCAGTAGCTGTAGTGATAGTATGTCTGGGATTGTCAGTAGAAAACCACTGTGTTCTGAATCCAAGAAAATCTTGGATTCAGGAAGTGAATCCAAGAACAGAAACTGGACAGACTCCCACACATCTGCCTAGAAATAGAAAGGCATGACCTTATCATTACTGTTCCCTATATGAGCTGTGAGGATCAACATGATTGATGCTGGCTAAGTGAGCAGGCGTCGGGAGGGAGATGGAGGATGGGAGGGAAATGCGGGTCTCTGGTGGTGGTGGGGGCTCACAGGTGGTGGGATTGGTGCTGAATGATGAATCTTTCCAGAAAACGTATTGTGAAAAAGTTCGTACTTTGTAAATCATGATGTTTAAAATAAATCATTTTTTATGATTTTTTGTGACTAGCAGGGCTAGCCACAATGTGTAAAATAAGAGGGAGAGAGATGCAGAGACAGAGAGACATATATAGAGAGAAAGAGAGGAAACTGGGGTACCTGCTATTAAGGTGGGTGGGGGGGACGGGAGGGGAGGGGTACATTGGTGGTGGAAATGGGGCACTGGTGGAGGGATGGGTGCTGGAATACTGTATTACCAAGAACCAATTATGAACACCTTTGTAATTGTATGTTTCACGGTGGTATAATAAAAAAATTAGAAAAAAAAATTAAAAAAAATAAAATAAATCATTTTTTAAAAAGAGAAGTTTTGATGTTTGTTATAATGATTTGTAACATGGATTAAAAGAATTTGTTTTGTATGTAATGTCTCAACAACTCATCATAACTTTACAAAGAAATTATTGCTATTATGTGCCCTTTAAATTTTGGAGAACTGAGGATTTTCAGAGTCAATAAGTTTAATAACTTCATTTTTCTGACAGCTGCATAGTATTCTACTGTGTACATGTACCATAGTTCTCTTAGCCAGTCCTCTGTTCTCAGGCATTCAGGTTGTTTCCAAATTCTAGCTATTGTGAATAGTGCTGTGATGAATATAGAAGTGCAAATAATGTTCCTGCTGTGTGATTTGGGGTCTCCAAGGTATATTCCCAGGAGTGTGATATTGCTGGATTAAATGGGAGTTCAATTTCTAGGTCTTGGAGTAATGTCCATATTGTTTTTCCAAAAGGGCTGAACCATTCAGCATTCCCACCAACAGTTGGATGAGAATCACTTTCTCCCTGTATCTAATCCACGCAAGCACCAGTCGTTCTTGCTCTTTTGGATGTGTGCCAGTCTCTTTGGTGTGAGATGATATCTCATTGTTGCTTTGATTTGCTTTTCCCTGATGATTAGTGATGAAGAGCACTTTTTCATATGCCTTTTGACCATTCAAATTTCTTTGAGGAAGTTTTTGTTCATTTCTTCTCTCCATTTTTTTTGATGGGGTTGGCTGTTTTCTTCTTATAAAGTTCTACTAGTGCCTGATATATCATGGATATTAACCTCTTATCAGATGGGTATTGGGTGAATATTCTTTCTCACTCTGTGGGTTGTCTTTATATCTTGGTCATCATTTCTTTTTGAAGTGCAGAAGCTTTTCAGTTTCATACAATCCCATTTGTTTATCTTTGCTTCCATTTGCTTTGTCAGTGGTGTTTTGCCTTTGAAGATGCCTTTAGCTTTGAGGTCTTAGAGCTTTTTTTCCCTATGTTTTCTTTGATGTATCTTATCAATTCATTTATGATGTTGAGATCTTTAATCCATTTTGATCTGACTTTTGTGCATGGCATTAAAAAGGAGGTCTAAGTTCATTTTTTCAGGTATATGTAGCTGCCCAGTTTTCCCAGCACCACTTGTTGAAGAGGCTTTCTTTGCTCCACTTAATATTTTTGCTCCTATATTAAAGATTATGCAATCATATATTTGAAAGTGTGTGTAAGGATATTCAGTTCTATTCCATAGGCCTGCAGGTCTGTCTCTCTATATATACCATGCCGTTTTAATTACTACTGCTTTTGTAGAGTTTGAAGTTGGGAAAAGTGATATCTTCCATCTTCTTTTTCCCAAGGATTGCTTTATCTATTCATGTCAGTTTATTATTCCATAAAAATTTCAAGAGTTTTTGGTCAATTTCTTTGAAGAATGTTGTGGGTATCCTTATAGGGATAGCATTGAATCTGTATAAAGCTCAAGGTAGTATTCCCATTTTGATATTAATTCTCCCATTCCATGGGCAGGGAACGTGTCTCCATTTCTTTAGGTTCTCTTTTATTTCTTGAAGCAATGCTTTGTAGTTTTCTTTGTAAAGATCCTTTACACTCTTGGTCAAACTTATTCCTAGGTATTTGATTTTCTGTGGCACAATTGTGAATGGGATCATTTCTTTAATATCCCTTTCTACTCTTTTGTTATTTGCTTATAGGAGATCCATTGACATTTGGGTATTGATTTTGTACCCTGCCACTCTACTATAGGAACCTTTTGTCTTCAGAGCTTTATGGTAGAGAGTTTAGGGTTGTCTAGTTATAATATCATGTCATCTGCAAATAGTGATAGCTTGACTTCTTCCTTTCCTATCTGGATGGTATCATGCTGAATGAAATTAGCCAGAAAGAAAGGACAGATATAGAATGACTGCATTCATTAGCAGGATATAAATATATACCAGTGTTCTACTAATTGTGGGAAATGGTAATGCCCACAAATACCTAGACTAGAACTGAGCATTGAATGTACACAAAGGAATTTACATGATAATCCCTAAATGTCTGTAGGGCAAGCCACAATGTGTAAGAGAAGGGAGAGAGAGAGAGAGAGAGAGAGAGAGAGAGAGAGAGAGAGAGAGAGAGAGGCAAAGGAAAAGTGCCTGCTATAGAGGCAGGCTGGGGAAATGGGAGGGAATTTGGGGACTTTGGTGGTTGAAATAGGGCACTGGTGGAGGGATGGGGGGGCCAGAGCGATTACACAGCAGGTAGAGCATTTTCCTGCATGCAGGTGACCCATTTTGATCCCTGGTATCCCATATGGTCCCTGAGCACCACCAGGAGCAAAGAGCCAGGAGTAACCCCTGAGCATTTCTGGGTGTAACCCAAAAAGAAAAAATAAATAAATAAATAAAACTGGTGGAGGGATGGGTGCTCAACCACTGTATGACCAAAATCCAATCATGAATGTCTTTGCAATTGTTTATCTCATGGTAGTAATAAATTTTTAAGTCTATTAATGGTTATCCAGTAATCATTATTCCACTTAACTAAAATAGCATTTATATGATCCAAAAGTCAATGCTTGTAATTAAGATGCCAAACTGTACTTCTATGTTATGTTGATTAAATACTAGTATTATATATATAGAATGACCCTATGTTAATACATTATTTTCACATTATTAATTTCCTATTAAACATTTTTTCTAAAACTAAAAAACTTTTTTTAGAAAGCATTTTTTCTAAAACTAAAAAACTTTATATCAACATCAAAACAACTGTTAGAAAGATGGATGTTTTCCAGAAAAAAATATTGATCTGTGTTCTATCAATTTCATTTTTAGGGATAATATACATTAGCAATTGAGCTTGTATCAATGGAAAGAGAATCTTCCTCAGATCCTATTATAGGGCTTGCATGTAGACCAGACTGGCCATAGGTAACATAAGGAAACATAAGTAAATTTGAGGGATGTCAAAAGTAAATAACTTTTAAATTAGAATAAGTATTTCCCTTATAGAAATGATTTTATGAGTGACTTAATTAATTCATGTAAATCACATAGAAAATAAATTTCTATAAGTAGATTCTACTTGAAATGAGTTACAGAAAAGATGTATATTAGGGGTGGGACAGCAGCTTTCATTCTGCATTTCTTGTTTCTTAAATGTTTAAAATTGATGCCAGAGTAATAGTACAGGAGGTAGGATGCTTGCCTTGAGTGCAGTCGACCTTGGTTCCATCTTTGTCATCATATATGGTCCCTGATTCCTGCTAGGAGAGATCACTGAGTGCAGAGCCAAGACTAAGCCCTGAGCATAGTCAGTTATGGCCAAATAAAACAAAATAAATCAGAAGAAATTAAGTTGCTTGTCCTTTGACAAATCATCTTTGTTTCACTAATGTTTTTGCATTCTAATTATTTTTCTACAATCTCATCATCATCATCAATTCATGCATGTAAAAAAGGATCCTGAATGATTAAAAATCAAGAGAAGACACATCAGAAAACATTTGTCAGAAAACACATTTCATGACATTTAAAAAAATTGGTATTCTCCATTTACCTTGTGGAGAATGATTCATTTCCTGTGGTCTATTCTCTGTAGTTTAATGGCTCAGATCACCCCAGGCCTTAACTTCAGGTCGGTTTTCCCCCTCAGATACAGATCAAATAGTTGAAAGAGGCAGAGATTGGTCCTTCTAGGCTTCTAAGAAACCAAGTACTTAGCACTCCTATTCAATTAGTATAAACTTTTCAAATATTCTGACAAGATCAATTGAAATATAGAATATCTTCACCATTCAAATTTGTCTGGCTGTGCTCTGTTGGCTGGTTACAAGATTTATAAAGGAAATGAAGATGAGAGTGAAAAAAAAAACTTTGAAGACACACAATGTCTATGAAGACTCACAGCTTTATTTCTCCTAGAAAAGAGAGTAAAAATGCTAATTTTTCTTACAAAAATATTACACAATTGCTTTTCATTTTTCAATAAAATTCCTAGAAGAATGAGACAACCATTTGTTGGAGAGTTGGCTACTTCCAATCATGCTGAATTTCCAAGTTTTAATTCAGTTATAAAATTCTTCCACAAAAGGCCTGCTAAACAGATATCATACTTTCCAGTAGCATAAAATAAAATTTTAAAAAGTGATCTGTGTTTGACAGTAATTTGCATAGTTAGTAACGTTATTGCTCTTTTATAAAATCAGTAAAAGTAATCCTGCTCTTCCTCCATTATCCTTAACCCCAAACTCAAATTCCTAGTAAAATTATGGACTACTTTTCAACTAAAGCCTTAATGTTTGCAAGTTCATGTACAATACCCAAGTAAGTTGCACAAAAGCAGAGAGAAATAACTTAAATAAATAATATCTAATAAATAATTTTGACAACATCCCTTATCTACAAACATAAATGCCAGAAAATGCTAACTTCCAGAATGAATTCCTCCAACAGTTTCCATGAAGGTGAATGCCAGTACAGATTCAGAAAGCAGATAGGATAATTTCATGAATAATTTAACTAGCCTATTCTCCCTAGGGTCATAGTGGTGATAACAACCATGTTGCTAAACAGTGGGTGTTAAGATCTCTCTGCACGTATGTTTACAAGTGGTTTTAAAAAGTGATGAAAAAACAGCAGGGTTGGCACTGAAAGAAAAATACAAAGAAAATAAATTAATTTGCAAACAAATAATAAATTAGGATGTCACAAGCTATATGAAGGAAAATAAATATCCCAGAAACCAGGATTGGGGAAGGTACACACTGGCCTTGTATTCTATCTCTGCACCCCTAAAGTCATATCTATGGTGTATACAACTGAATATGTCTTAAGCATGAGGAACAAATGACAATTAGTGACAAAGAAAATAGGACTGTATACATTATGGAAAAGTTGAAGTTTGGCCAATAAATTCTTTGATGCTTATGTTTCTAGATAATATAATATTGGTGTTAATACAGGTCAGCAGTTTTAACCACATCTACTTTAATCAAATGAAAAGCATCTTGCCAAAGAAAATCTACTATTTTTCTACGGCACTTATAAATTGAAGGGAGACTTAAAATTAGAGTCAGTTAGCATAGCTTATAGTTAGTTTATTGCTCTCGAATGTGACCTGGGTTGTTTGTAATTGTAGCACCTGAACTTCATCAGAATTCCCAGAGTCCGCTGGCTATGGGTAACAGTAAATGGTGACATCCACAATCTCATTGGTCACAGAAGTCTGAGGTTTCAATTATTTGCTTAACTGACTTCTACTGAGAAAAGTGCTTCTGAAATGTTATGATGAATGAAATTTTTACGGGATCTCTATGGTTCCCCAGAGACTCACAGACATGTTCCCAACCTTTTAAGAAAGATTTGTTTGGATGGAGACAGTACCTAGAATATATTCAATCTGGGTGAGAGTCCCAGCACCAACATTGCCCTTGTATATCCACTTTGCAGCAGTGGAGGGCCCCTGAGCACCAACATGTTGCCCTGAATATCCCCAGCCCACTTGGGTGGCTCGCGAATCTCTGGCACAGGTGACATTCCCAGGTCTTTGCATTGAACTTCAGTCCAGTTGGCTAAGAATCACTTGTGGGGCCTCCAGCCTCAGGGGGCACTGCTTGGTAGTGTCCTCCATACCCACCCACCCACCCTTGAAAAGAAGAAATGAAAGAAAAAAAGGTTTGGCTTTCAGCAAAGAAATAGAAATTCCCTTAAAAGAGTGCTTTGTTATTCATAGTGACAGCCAGGTAGTATTTAAACTTCAATGGACTATTTTACATAGATACAAAGAAGCTCTATCCATAAATTCAAACAAATTTTGCGTTCTGTGAATTGAGGGACTTAAACCTAATGTTTCTTTGACAACTCCATTTCTTCATGCTATCTAGTGTTACTTTCTATTATCCCTCAATTATTTCCATTTCAAGAAGCTTATAAGAGTGATGGACAAAGTTAAAGCCTTTCTGAACTCTATAAAACTTTAGGAGTCATATAGATTTAGAACAACTGTCTTCTTAACCAGTCATTAAACAGAGACCAGCAATGATAACTCAATTGCTGTAGATTATTCAATGAAATTTTTGGCACATTTAGAATAGGGCCCGGGTATTCTTTTCTAATATCACATGATTTTAAATAATTAAATAAATTGATTTGAGGACCCCAAATAAAATAATCAGCACAATTTGAGATTGGTGAACAGAGACTAAATGGGCTGTCACTATTGCAATTTTATGTTTCAATAGAGCTCCTTTATGGTCATTGAATCTTCAACATATATCCACTTGAATTTTGAGATCAAAGTTTTGAATTTTGAGATCAAAATCACTTCGATTTATTGGTGTTTACTGCCCTAATCAGTGAATATTGTATTTATTTGGGCCCCAATCCCTTGGTGGTGGTAAGAATCATAGGACATATCAATTGGGACATCATAACGAGAGGTACCAGCCTGAAAGGGAGATGAATGCACATGCCCTGAGCTTAGACTTGCAGTAGGGTAGTGTGTTATGAAGCTGTAGGATTTATCCAGATCAGGAGAGGCATCTTGCTTCAAGGAGAAGTTCCCACTGATGCTTAGGGGGTGGAGTAAGCGGGCCCTCATAAGAAGGGGAACTGCAGTCAGGGGATGGCTCCCAAAAGATGACTCTCCCAAACTCTTGAATACTGGGGGTTTGAGATTAATAAGATGCGTTTCCATATGGCCGTAAGGGAGGGCTGGGGAGCCCAGGAGATTGATAGTTGAAGTTGTGGATAGAAATAGCAGAGTCACAAATAGGTGATTTCTCCTCCAGCTTCTCCAGAAGAATAGACTGAGGGCCCAACTGGAGGCATCCAGCCACTAGGTTACTTGTGGGCTGCGAGAGCCCTTTACAGAGCATTTCCACAAAGCCCTTCCCTTCCGGGGTCTGGCCAGTCTCCAGGACCTCAGACAAAGCCCAAATATAGTTCCTGGCCAGTCTTAGAGTCTCTATCTTAGAGAGCTTTTGGGTCTTGGAGTAGCATGGCATGACTCTCCTCAGGTTGTCAAGAGCGTCGTTCAGGCCATGCATCCTAGACCGCTCTCTTGCATTGGCCTTGACTCTTCGAGCTCTGAATCTTTCAAGTCGAGCTTTTTGTCATTTTCTTTTTCTTGGGACCCCTCCGTTTAGGTTTCTCCCCATCCTCTTCCTCCTCTTCTTCCTCCTCAATACTGTCATGCTCTTCTGTTACGGTGCGGATCACCCCATAAGCAGCCGGTCTTCTTTCCTCATCCTTCATCTCGCTCTGTGAGCCCACACCTTTGTCCACCCAGGACGGCACGTTGACCAGCTCTGACCCCTCTTTGGGTTTCACGTATGTTTTTTCCATCTCCCGATTCTAGAAAAGGAAAATTGGGGCTTGTGAATTTCTAATGTGGTCAAAAACTAAAGTTTCTTTTTATAGTTTGGATATAGAGCCCAGAATTTGCACTGGGATTCAATTTCTAAGTATTTAGTCTAAGTCTTATAGCTAAATTACAAATTCAACATTCAACTAAGTTCCCAGACTACCTTTGCTATGAAATATCATAAGAAAACCAAGTAATTAAAAAGAAATATTGACTTGATTATTCTTTTCTGCACCCAACTCTTTACTTAAATGTCTATGAAGTTCTTTATCTAATAAACGATTTATTAAAAAAAAACTGGTATGCCAGTACAAACATTTTTCTTCCTAGGATTTGGATGATAAAGGAAAATAGATACCATGGCATACTTTATTTGAACAAATTATTTTCTAAATAGAGAAACTTTAAATGTGAAAGCTAAGACAATTATAATGATAATGATAGATATAAAGTATATATAGGAAGAAGTGTTGTACAAACATATCAAACAATAACAAAATTAAACTTTCTAATACATACCAGAAAATAAATTTAAAATGTTAGGAAACATTGTACATATTCTACAAAGACTCTACAGAGTCCATTTAGAGACAGTATTACATTTAACCTATAAATCCCTCCTTCCCATGCACATTGACAATTTTCTCTCAAGAAATAGTCATGGCACAAAATGCCATTTGACCATGAAATGCTTCATCATTACCAGAAGAACATTTTGTTTTTCAGGAAGCAAGAACATTTAGAGCTGTCTAGTACTATCAGTAATAGAGGTATTGATCACATGGTATCTAGAAAGCAGCAGAGAAAGAGGTGAGAGACACTCTCACCACTGATCATCTCTCAGTTTTGGGTTGTGTTAAAGTGAGAACTCCTCAACCTCACCATACAAGAAGATGGTAATATTTAGGATTAGAAACCAGAAGTTCATCAAACTGACTAAAGATTAATTTGCTGCAATATTATAATCTCACTTCATTAATCATTTTTAAAAATTTAGAACAAATGCTAAACTTAACAAAATTCGGTTTCTTCAAACATAAACTAGGACTATTTAGGTAAACATGAAGATAATATGACTAATTCAGTTGTCTAACAGATAATGTTTAATTAGAATTTTCCTGGAAGTTTGAAAACTGGAAGAAACTTGTGATTTAATAAACACTCTTTCATTCAGTTCTGTAAAACTTTGAATTATCTTCTGATTTAGGTTATATAATTGATCAGGGGTGAGGAGCATATGATACGTTCTTTGGGAAATGTTTGACCCTCTATTATCTATGTATGTCAGAAGAATTTTTACCCTTAATGCTTGTGCCTCAACTCAAAGGACTCAGTGATTAGTACCTTGCTTTTTTAAAATAAATATATTATCTAATTCATTTCTGATCATTTGAGCTTGTTTTCTTTGAAACCTCATTTACCTCCTGTAAATAATTAATGTTACTGCATTGCAAAAACAGCCTAGGTTTCATGTTAATCAGCACAGAAATCATGTCAGCTTGACTTACTCACTTAATAAGGTTTCCTGGGTAAGCAGCTTTATTGAAAACACACATTGAAACCTATTGGACAACTGACTGCAGAGGCCAAGTCAGAAAATCCCACTTTTAATATGGATGATGGAGCCGGTGTGCTGAGCTGCACTTCTAACTCCGGCAGAGATCCAGAGGGAGAGCGAAGGACATAATTAACGTTCTGCTAAAGTAACACAGACCTTTCAGAGGCAGGTGCTATGTGAAGCCAAAGAGGATGGAGTGGGCTTGAGAAATCTAATGTTCTTCCCATTATTATAACAACATTTATAGGTCTTACAGGAAAACTTTGAGGAACATTGTAATTGTTATGTTCATTTTAGAGTTGAGGTCACTCTGGGTCAGGGAGATTAAATGATGAAAATTCAGAGAAACAAAGCTGGTAGAGAAGGATTTAAAACCAGCTTTTCTGATTCCAAATCCTAGGGGTAGTTTTTAAAATAAATTTTACCCTTTCTTCTGTCAATATAGGAAGTAAAATATTTGATTTCAGGTCACACAGATCAGTGAGCCAGAAGTAACTACCATGCAAAGCAATGGTAATTTAGATGACCACTATCCTGCTTTTTTTGTTGTTGTTTTTGCTTTTGGAGTCACACCTGGTGATACTCAAAGGTTACTCCCTGGCTCTGCACTCAGGAACACTCCTGGCGGTGCTCTGGGGACCATATGGGATGCTGGGGAATCAAATCCGGTCAGCAGCATGCAAGGCAAATGCCCTTCTCACTGGGCTATTGCTCCAGCCCCTGTTTTTTTTTTATTTTGCCCCACACCTGGTGGTGCTCAGGGCCTACTACTCGCCCTGTTTTCAGGGGTCACTCTGGGGGAATCATATGGGGTGTCAAGGATTTAACAGGATCTGCTGCATAAAAGGCAAGATCCCTACCCACTAGACTATCTCTCTGGCCCCCACAGTGGTGCTTTTATAACTTTCATATCCCATGAATCTTTCCTCTTCCAATCTTTTCCTCCTTTTTGACCATTTACTCCTTCTCCTTTCACTAGAGTCCTTTCTCTCTTTTCTGTTCCTGTTCTTGTATTTCTCTGGCCTCATACTAAAATCATTGAGTCCAAATTTACACATATAGAAAGGTAAGGGAGGGAGAAAAAGAGTTCCCTGAATTGCTCCCAGAAATTGAATCCCAGCTTCTGTATTTGACCTTATTATCTTTGCATACTACCTCTGAACTTCAGCCAATTTTGGTCAACACTCAGGCCTATTGAGAAATGAGATTAGGAGAATAATATAAACTACCCTTGCTTTTAATATAATTTGGTAGTTTAAGTACAAGTGCAGCTTTCATATCAGATGTTGGCAGCATAAAGGAACAGGATCAACTGGCTTTGGTTAGAACAACAAAAAAGACGATCAATTTTCATTTTTGAACTCTTGCTAACATAGAAACAATATAGGTGGCTACTGTCAACAGTATTTTTTTCTCCATAGATGTAGAGTGTGGTTTCAAAACTATGAAGACTGGATTAACAAATACCTTACTTTGAACACTTTTAATTCCTGGATGTAGAATTCAAATGCATTACATAAATTCTCTACCTTTTCTTTTCTGCTTGATAAAATAAGGGTAGGATGTATTATATTGGTTCTTATAAGAACAACGATGGGAAGTCTCTAATTTTAAATGTATAAACATTGTCCATATATTTTTTTTGGATTGTTGCCCAAAATTAAAAATTGTTTCTTACAGGTAAAATAGTAAATTATTGGTAACTGGAACCTCTTCTGATGGGCTCAAAAGATCACCTGATAATTAACTCCCTGGTATCCCTTTCCTTTTTTCACTGCTGAATGATATAACTTGCCTGCACCAAGCTGAGCCCCCACCCCCACCTCCAGGTTTTATCTCCTGCATCTGTGCGGTTCTTAATACCTCGATGGTTCATTCCTGACAGAGTCTGGAAAACCCACTGATCACCTCCGGCATAGCCACAAAATCCAGAATGCAGCTAAATTAGTCACCAGATGTGTCACTAATGTAACGTTGGGCAAGACTTGTGACCCTTCTTTGCCTCAGTATCCTCCTCTTTAAAAGGGGAATAATAACATATTTGTCTTATAGGAGTATTATAAACATACAATACACCAATCTGACATCATAGATGCCATGTAGGAGGTATGTATTTTGTCACTAAGATCCATCATAAGTTTTCCTGGTCATTCGATCATTTATTTATTTTGCTTTTGGGTCACATCCAGCGATGGTCAGGCGTTATGCCTGGCTCTTCACTCAGGAATTACTCCTAGCGATGCTCAGGGGACCATATGGGAAGCCGGAGATCGGACATGGGTCAGCCGTGCAAAGCATATGCTCTATCCACTGTGCTATCACTCCAGCCCCTTAATGCTGATTTTAAACCCCAGACAAATGGTACCGTCTCAAAACTCATATTTTAAAAAATTTCCTGGTTGGGTCAGAGAAGTAATACGATGCATAAATCATTTGTTTGCCATTGGCTGACCCTGACCCAAACCCTGGCATAGCATATGGTCCTCTGAGCACTGAGGAGTGATCTCTGAGCACAGAGCCAGCATTAAGCCCTGACCACTGTGGCCCAATTCCAAGCAGAAAAAATCAACTGTTAAAACCATTTCCTAAACTTCCTAATGAGACGAAATAGCAAAGTTCCAATCCTTTTTTTCAAGGGTGAGCAGAGCAGTATAAGATATCACTAACTGAACTGACAAAAAGCCTTTCACTGCATGCAAGGAGAAACTTTGCTTCATGTATTCATTTTGCTTCGTATGTGGGAGATAGAAGTTTAAAAGAGATCATGCTTGACTTTTCAAGCTTATGCAATTTCTGGTATATTATATAAAAATGCTTAGCATGTAGACATTATTTCCATTTGTCTTTGATTAAACAAAACTTTGATTTGACTTTTTACTACCTAAGTATTTTTATTGCATTAAAAAATGAAAGTTAGACACCCAATTTTACATTTGAGAGTTGAGAAAAATGTATGTGGGTTAATTCTAAGTCTTGATTAAGGAAACCAACTTGGTACTCTGTGCAACAGTTACCTAATTTGTGAATTTTAGTCTTTGAATAAACTTACTCAGAGGAGCACTGAAAAAATCATGAAACCAAGACCTTCTTTAATCACTTATAAAATAAACCATAAATGACTTTAATATTTTTATAATGAAAGCAAAATGAAAACTATATTTTTGCATTTACTATCTTCTGAAATTTTTAGCAAAAATAAGGATTGTAAATGGTACAGTAAAGTTTCTACCCCAAGGTAAAGGTTGTTAATTATTTGATAGAAACTATAGTGATTTCTATTGCACCATTGCACTAAATAATGTGATATAACCATGTTTTCCAAACTTGGGGGAAAGTTTTTTTTTTTTTGCTTTTTGGGTAACATCCAGCAATGCTCAGGGGTTACTCCTGGCTCTGCACTCAGGAATTACTCCTGGCGGTGCTCGGGAGACCATATGGGACACCAGGGATCAAACCCAGGCCGGCACAGGTCAGCCGCGTGCAAGGCAAACACCCTACCCGCTGGGCTATCGCTCTGGCCCCGATTGGGGGAAAGTTTTCAAAAAATACATTAACCAAGCATCAATATAGCAAATATCGGTGAATACTGACTGCAGAATACATTCCTATATACAAGCATATTATGATCTTATAAATTCCATTTTTGCTTTTGATAAGGATACTTTTATTTGCTCATCCATATAAACAATATACAAAATTTTGTTTTTCTTTCTCTAGCATGCTTGACAAAATTTCAAATTTAGTCAATTCTTTAACATTTTAAGTATTTATCTCATTGTTTTCAACTACTTCCAGCAAAGAGTGCTAGGCAATTATTACAACTGTCTTATGTTTTATTTTTAAGACTTAGTTCATTGGGTATTACTTGCTATATGGAGTTGTTTTAGAATTTTTCCTATACTTACACTGATATTTGATTTGGTCTGGAAAGTTTTCATTAATTAATAAATGAGTAATAAGTGCATGCTTTGTGTGTTTGTGACAATTAGTGTTTTTTTTCTCAGAAATACTGTTTAGTTCCTAACCCTATGACTAATTCTAAAAATAGCAGAAAGAAAACTAATCAGGCTAATTTCCAGGAAACCAAGAACCAGAACAAACCAATGCTTGCTCAGAGTTGTACAATCTTTACACTCAAAACAATGAAGGACTGGAGATGGAGCTCAGTGGCAAAGTGCATGCCTTGCATGTGTGAAGCCTGAGTTCAAAAACCCAACAATGAAAAAAAATAAGCATACAAACTATGGTGTTCACAAGATGTACTGTCTGGAAACAGTTCGAAGGCTATTCTGCTTTCTTCCTATACATCCTTCACACTCTACAAGTTTTCCTCTTGATTAATATCTGTACACTCACATGTGTATACTTTATCCAGCACAGTGATTTTACATTTTTGTTTTCATATGCTCGATTTTCATAGTGAGTTTGACAAACCCAAAGTTATTAACTCCCCAATTTCCCCATCATTTTCTTCAGTGTTTCACTCTGGTCACTCTGTCAAAATAAAAGGAAGTAAACACTTTATAATTATAAATACTTTTTCTACATATAATTTTTGGCTGGTGAATGAATGAAAGGAAAGGAGCAACTGATTTTCCATTTAGAAAGACTCAGGAAAAGAAAATATTCCCACTCCATCCAAACTGCCTAAAGGGCTTATGGTAGAAGAAACAGTGGCAAGGCTGAGAATATACCCAAGTTTGTTGCCAAGACCTTCATTCCATCCTTTCCTCTAAATCTATTCCCCTTCCTCCCACTCCTCTTTGCAAAGTCCTAAAGTTCAGTGAAGGTAGTGTTTTTGGGTTCATTCTTCTAACCTCATTATTGAATCACCTAGGAAAAGCAGTTAACCTTGGCAACATTCTTTTTATTTATGTGTTAATATAATGAAAGCGTGTTTTGACATAAATGGGAGGGGTTAATATGCAGTCACGCCTCCATAAAATAATTTATAATACTCTAAGGTTCACTTTGGAAGAGAGTTGTTAAAAAAATGAAAGTATTGTTAAAAGTTGGTATCTGACCCTAAGCAGTTTATTATGCTCCGCTGTTCAAGTTTGCAAATCCTTTGCCTTTAGCCCAGAGGAAATTTGGCTCATCCCAAATGCTTCTCTGGGTCTGTGGGACTGTCCCACGGAAACTTTAGTGGCCTCATACCACCCTATCCACTGACTCACCGTTGTCAGTAGCAGTCTCTGGCGTCAACTCTGAATCTGTGTCCTGCCAGAGAATCAGAGAAGTCGATTCCCCGTGATGATCCAGATCATAAAAGTAGGAGCTTTTAGAGATCCATGTGAATCCCGGTCGGTGCCTCTGGGAAATGTCGGGTCTGTTTTCTCTGCTAGTTATTCTGTCGTTGCTCCAGGACTCCTTTCAGGCTGGTACCCTGTTGTATCTGGTTTTGTCGAGCTTCAGTACCTACTCTCCCTGGTTAGTTCCCGGAGCTGAGCTTTCAGAACCACAGTCTCTGGGCAGCTCCTCTGATCTGAGAAGAGCCTCTGAGTTGCTGCAGTTTTGATCACTCTCGCGGCTGACCCTGGGTGTGGGCGGGGGGGCGGGGGGGCGAGGTAGGCGTCGCTGACTCCGCCCCTTCTCTGGACTAAGGACACACCTACTTCAAAGGGCGCCTCTGGTTTATGTGTTAAAAGGGAGATAGAAGTTGGCTGAAGGGGGATATGAGAGGAGAGTGCTGAAGTTGAGAGGTAAAGAAAAAAGACGATTGGAAATCTTTATGATTAAAGGGTTAGAAATATGGGGAGAATGGAAAAGAAAATGATATGAGAAAAATGGGAAAAAAGACAAACTTGTCAGTTTGTTTAAACTTTATGAAAGCAAGTGAACAAAATTAGCTCAGTTAAATAACACTTAACTCCCATTTATAAACAGAGATCTTACATTTCTTTGAAATACAAGGTGTTAAATAGTCAAGTAGAAAAGGTTCACCTGCATAGTAATGAATATATAAGGAAAGAAGAAAAGAATGATCATAAGTTCCCAAAAATATCTTTTGCAGTTTGAGCAAATTTATTGAGATTAAGTTGCTAGAAGAGAAAAGAAAACTACATTTTAAGATGTTAAAAAAATACATGGATATACTTTAACAGAGAATTATGTTGCAAGCTACCAAGTCAAGGTATGAGATCTTCAGTTTTAGAGATTGGAAAGTTTGGAATATCTACCTTAGGTAACCTTTATCAAAGTCAAATAAACAACTGTGAGATAAGAACCTTCACAACAAAAGATTTTCCAATCTAATGAATCCAAAGAATAAAGGGGGAAATGCTTGAGTTAAGCAATTAAGCAGTGATCTTCAGTAAACTGCCTTAAATTCTAGCAGCAGTTTTTACATCTGTAAAACAGCACAGCACTCTGAGTGTTTCCATTAACAGCAAAAGCTGAAACTTTGAATCAAGGCTCAGCCTCTTTATGAAAATGATTTGAAGAAACTTACCCAAAGTTCTGGAACTTGTCCCACTACCAATTGACAATTTTGACAAACATGCACAGTGGGTATGGCTGTGTACAAGACAAGATCCAGAAGGTTAGGAGCCATGGTCCAGTGGGTAGGGCATTTGCCTTACACACGGGAGACCGGGCTTGATCCCTGGCATCCCATATGGTCCCCTGAGCACCGCCAGGGAGTAATTCCTGAGTGCAGAGCCAGGAGAAACCCTGAGCATTGCCAGGTGTGACCTAAAAAAGCACATAAATAAATAAATAAATAAATAATATATATTTTCCAGCACTAAAGTTGAAAGAAATATCTTCAGTTTGAAATGAAGAATGTTTGCTCTTTCCGTTGCAGTACTGGAGTTTCACTTCAGGATTCACAGGTGTGTGGCATGTGTTGTGTGGCTGAGTACATCCCTGGCCCTTGAAATCATTTATAAAGAACCTGATATTGCTATCTATGATGCCTGTTGTTTCGGGAAAATGAGAACATAATTTTTTGCTGTCTCTTCAGTATTCATAACTGTTCACTTTGGAAGTCTTTAAATTCTTAGTAACTTCTTTGATATCCCAACTCACAAAATGTTTGTTCTGCAAAGTAAACTTCCTTTTCTGAGTAGTACAGTGGACTATTCTAAGAACGGTAGATTTCAAAAGACCAAATCATATCTACCCCTAAGTCAGAAAAAATATATCTATGGAGCAATTTGTAACAGGATAAAGCTGCAAATAGCCCTTCCAGAACTGATGGATTCCCTGCGTCGTGTCTTTGTGTACTTGGGTGGTGGAGGGTTGAAACCATACGTGTCTCTGGCGATTCTGCCTGTGCAATGGTTGAGGGTGGGATGGGGAGAGGGGGACTAGGAGTCTCAGAGACCTTACTGAGACAAAGATGAGAGTGGAAACAGAACAGTCTCGTGATGCTCCTTCCGGTCTCTCACAGTTGGAGGAACTGAACACACGGGGTTAGCTCTCACCCACATACAGCTGCGTGTGCCTGGACGGGCAGACTCAGGAGAGAGTCCTGCCTTCTCTTTCAGGGCGGAGACCTGCCTTTTCTTTCAGAATGCCATTTGCAGTGGTGGGATGGAGTCGGTTTCCCTGGGGTCAGCCTCATCACAAGTTCTCAATGGTTGTACTATTCAGCTCAGCGAGGGCAGGACAGGACAGGAGAGGTCTGCAGGGGAAAGAGGGCGGTGGCTAATGGGCCAATTTGCATCCATTCTCCTCCCCACACATGGTTCCCGGGCCAGAGGGCCAATCCCCAGCCCTTTCGTCTTTCCTGGCTGCTTTTTGTAAAGCTCTGAACGAACCTGTTAAAACCATCTGCTTGGGGAGGGTTGCGGGGGGGGAGGTGGGGAGCAACCAGAATTAAGTTGCCAGCCCACAGGCCTGACGCCAGGGAGTCATTGAAGCTGAGAGAAGGAGGCAACAGGCAGATTTATGGACAGCAATCTGTTCCCCTCACCCCCAAGGCCCTGCTACCAAGAGACAGCTTGATAATCCATCAACCCCACTAATGAATTAATTAGTATTCCCAGTAATCCTGGCCCCCAAAGGGGACTGGACTGTGAACCCCTAAGGGATGAGAAACTGCCTTCTTCGACCAGATACTTAAGATCCTGGACCAATGCCTCATATTAGGCCCCAGGGCGCTGAGCTGCAAGTCAGAGAGCCTGTTGTTAACGATCCCCAGATGTCCCCCCTTCTCGCCTTCCCTCAGGACACTGTTAGCTTTTACTGAATTAAACCAGTACCATCAAAAAATGGAACCCATAAATCAGAAACTATGAGAAGCAGGAAAGTGAAATTCCTAGAAAGCTGGAATTCAGGTTTCTCATATAGGATTTAAAGCATGCGTATTTCCAAAATCTGATCTAAAAGTAATTTGGGATTAGGGTGGGTTAGGGGACAGAAAGTAAAGGAAGCATAATCTGACTGCAATACACTCAGTTTTCCAGGAGGAAAATGATGCAAGGATAAAAATAATTGTGGAAAGGGGCCAGAGAGATAGTGCAGGAATTAGGGCACTTGCCTTGCGAGCAGTTGTCCCTGGTTGGATCCCAGGCACCATGCATGGTCTCCAGGCTCTGCCAGAAGTAATCCCTGAGCACAGAGACTAGAGTGAGGCCTAAATACTGTCAGTTGAAGCCCTACACACCCCTCCCAAAATAATTGTGAAACAACACAAAAATTTCAACAAAGTCATTTGTGACACAACTCTCTCCTCAATGAATGCTCGATTAAAATGGAGAGGCATCAGCTGAATTTCTCAACAGTCTGAAAACTGGTCTCTGAGAGATTCCCTTACAAACACAAAACCTTTTATTCATTTCCAAAATTATGTAAAGCAGAGTTTTGCAAAGAGACATACTCTCAGGATAAGAAAATATTGTCTGCCTCAACTTTTATAACTTGTCTCCAAGTTCTCTGAGTCTTCCATTATTTGCCAGTGAAGAGGCTGGATATTTGGTTCCTTCTGAAGCTAACACTCAGTGATAATGGCATAGTTAAATGTTACAGGTCTGGGGCAGAAATGATAGTACAGTGGGCAGAGCATTTGTCTTGCATTTGACCCACTGAGTTTTATATCTAGCACCCAAAGTGACTCCTCAAACATTGCGGGAATGAACCCTGAGCTCAGAGCCAGGGAGTAAGGCCTGAGGAACACCAGGTGTGCCCCCTACAAAAAACAAACAAACCATCACAGGTAGATAGATAGATAGAAAGACAGACAGACAGACAGATAGATAGACAGACGATAGATCTATCTATCTATCTATCTATCTATCTATCTATCTATCTATCTATCTATCTATCTATCTATCTATCTATCTATCTATCTATCTATCTATAATTTATTTTATTTATTTATATTTGGGGATCACATTTAGCCATGTTCAGTGCTTACTCTTGTCTCTGCACTCAGGGTTTGTAAGAGCTTGTCCTACATGCCATTGGCTCCAGTTCTACAGATAGAACTGCATCTGTAGAACAGGTATCAAAACTGAAAAGGACATGTGCATGCACGTGCCCTACCTGCTGTGCTTTCTCCAGCATGCTACCAAAGTTTTCTAAGGGTGTAAGAAGCACACAATCAAAGCCTCTTAATTCAACCTGAAACTTGCTCCTAGAGCTAAGTAAATAACCCTGGGTATGTGTGTATAAGGTGGAGGTTTATTTTACTAAACATAAATAAAATATATTTATTTTTATATAGCATTTATATATATGGTATATAGTATTTTTTATATATATTTTATATTTTTATATAGTATTTTTTTAGTTTTCAAAATCCAGTGTTTGTACATAGAAAACCTAAGCACTGTGCAAAATTCTGAAAATGCGGAGATGCATAAAATTTTGTTTTTTTAACCAATTCACAATATGGATATAAAAAGTAGATGACTAAATTATACAAATATATCATTCAAATTCTATTCCATGTCCTTCTAACTTAAATACATGTATACCAAAAGACACATGTATGGGGCAGAGATGGTTTCATTATTGTTTATAATAGTTCAAAAGCACATTATGAATAAATTAATTACCACTTATTTAGTCAAATAATGGATTACTTTGCCTGATTGGTCTATACAGATATAGCAATAAGAAATATGCCTTACATATTAACATGCAAGGGGATAATATGTAAAATACTTAAAGAAACATTAATATAATATGATAATTTAAATAAGTACATTTAATGTACATATATACATTATATTACAAATGTATATATGTGTACATTCATACACAAACTGAAAAAGTCATTTTTCAGGTGTTAATGTTCCATCTCCATCACCATCAGAGTCAGCATCCATCCACCAATGAACCCAGGTCTCCTCCCTCTCCCTACCTAGCCGCAGTGAGTCTTTTACTCAGGATAATTTGAGATTTAATTCAGTATATTCAGACTAGGTAATTATCAAAGAAGGCTAATCCTTTGTTGCTTTATATTTGGGGTCCACACCCAGCAGTGCTCAGGGCTTACTCTAGACTCTGATTTCAGTGATCATTCCTGGCAGAGTTCAGGGGACAATATGGAGTGCTGTGAATTGAACCTAGGTTGGCTACCTGCAAGGAGAGTGGTCTACCTGTCATACTGTCTCTCCAGCTCTCCTTTTTGTACAAGTGTAAATTATATATAATTGTGTACAAATACAAGTAATATATAACAATATAATATTGATATTCAAATATAATTACAATATGCTATCATTAAATTCCAGTTCTTCACCCATAGCCAAATTTATTTTGGGGGAAGGATGCTCTCTCCTCACATAAGTCCCAACATTCAGATATATCACAATATGACTCTTCAATGAAGAGATCACTTCACTAGCTCTAATCACCTCCACTTCATGCACACAGAGCCAGGGTTATTAGCCCTAGGAGCAAGTTTCAGGTTGAATTAAGAGGCTTTGATTGTGTGCTTCTTACACCCTTAGAAAACTTTGGTAGCAGGCTGGAGAAAGCACAGCAGGTAGGGCACGTGCCTTGCACATGTCCTTTCCAGTTTTGATTCCTGGAACTCCATATGGTCCCAAGAGCCCCATTATGGGTGAACCCTGAGTGCAGAGGCAAGAGTAAGCACTGGCCATGGCTAAACCGTGATCCGAAAAAATAAAGAGAAAGAAAGAAAGAAAGAAAGAAAGAAAGAAAGAAAGAAAAGAAAGAAAGAAAGAAAGAAAGAAAGAAAGAAAGAAAGAAAGAAAGAAAGAAAGAAAGAAAGAAAGAAAGAAAGAAAGAGAGAAAGAAAGAAAGAAAGAAAGAAAGAAAGAAAGAAAGAAAGAAAGAAAGAGAGAAAAAAAAAAAAGAAAGAAAGAAAGAAAGAAAGAAAGAAAGAAAGAAAGAAAGAGAGAGAGAGAGAGAGAAAGAAAAGAGAGAAAGAAAGAAAGAAAGAAAGAAAGAAAGAAAAGAAAGAAAGAAAGAAAGAAAAGAAAGAAAAAGAGAAAGAAAGAAAGAAAAAGAAAGAAGAGAGAGAAAGAAAGAAAGAGAGAAAGAAAGAAAGAAAGAAAGAAAGAGAGAAAGAGAGAGAGAGACTTGGTTACACCAATGAGGGTTTTCTAGTTCACATTACTAGAAAAACATCAGGAAAAGGAAATGATAAAAAATTGTTCAGAAAGATATAGTACAGGAGGCAGTAGCTTGTCCTACATGCCATTGACTCCAGTTCTACAGACAGAACTGCATATAGCTCAAAGACAATTTCAAGCATGGCAAACAAACCAAAAAAATATACATAGTTGTTCTTTTTGAACAAGGAGATGGCTCAAACGGCTGGAATATATGAATGCAGAAAGACTAGATCTGATCCCAATATCTGTGTGATACTCCCAGCATCACCAGGAGTAAATCCTGCATTGTAAGATGTAATTAAAAAAAAAGTAACATAAAAAAGAAAATAACTGAATCTATTCAATTTAGGAGGAAATGAAAGCAAAATGATTAACAGGTTTTTTAGTGAATACTTTAAGATAGACTGTGAGATAGATATTTACAAAGCTGTTTGTGATTGGGTTTCAGTCATACAATGTTGCAGCACTAATCCCTCTACCAGTGCACATTTCCCACCACCAGCGTTGCCAGATTCTCTCCCCCCTCCCCCAGCCTGGCTCTATAGAAGACACTTGGCCTTTTCTCCCTCCCCTCCCTCTCTCTCTCTCTCTCTCTCTCTCTCTCTCTCTTTTCTTACACATTGTGGCTTGCAGTACATACATTTAGGGGTTATCATGTAAATCTCTTTGCCTACATTTAATGCTCAGCTCTGTCTGGCATTACCATTTCCAACAATTAGTAGAACACTGGTATATATTTATATCCCATTAATGAATGCAGTCATTCTATATCTGTCCTTTGCCTTCTGACTGATTTCACTATGCATGATGATCTCCATGTCCATTCATTTATAGGCAAATTTCATAACTTCATTTCTTCTGACAGCTGCATAGTACTCCATTGTGTAGATGTACCATAGTTCCTTTATCCAGTCTTCTGTTCTAGGACACACAGGCTGTTTCCAGATTCTGGCTATTATTACTAGTGCTGCCATGAATATAGAAGTGCACATGTGTGTTTTTGTGTCTCAAGAGTACATTCCCAGGAGTGGTATTGCTTGGTCAGATGGGAGCTCAATATTTAGTTTTTGGAGGAATGTCCATATTGTTTCCCAAAAAGGAAAACTTTTTCCCAGTCTACATTCCCACCAGCAATGGATGAGAGTTCCCCCCTCCACATCCATGCCAGCACTGTTTATTTTTTTGTAGTCTCAGCCTGAGCATCTGACAGGATGTATCTTCATCTCATTCCCCATTGTCCAAGATCTGTTCAGCACACTTCACCTACAATCCACTGACTAGAGATTCAATTTCAAGACAGACTTTTCACCACTGAAACTGAAAAATGCAGTAAGAGGAGCTGGTAGCATCTTAGTCCCTGAAAATCCACACAATGAAAAAAAATACTCCCTGCCCGTCCACCTGAACCTCAATGTACCTTTAATCTCTGCCGGAATCTCACTCTACCTTTAATTGCATGCCCTGAGATCATAGCTAATGAATACAGATAGTAAAAATAATCTTCCTTACAAAAAATAAATATTTTTAGGATATTTGAAAATCAGTGCTAAAAGTAGAGCATTATGGGAACTGTGTATATATATATATATAAAAATAACACACACACACACACTTATATATACATATATATGCAAACTGTATAATATTCATATGCCTGAGGTTTGACTTTCAGGAGGGATTTTTCCATCTTCCCATTAGCATTAGGGCACAAAACACAGAGTGATTACAATAAATACCTGCATATTTTGCTCCCTACAATAAATTATTTTCTATAACAATTTTCTATGCCCGCTTGAGCAAATCAATGAACAAAGGGAAGACAAGTGATACAAGACAAAAATTTTCTATTTTATGTGAAAGGGGCCAGAGATAGTACAGGAATTAGGGCCCTTGCCTTGCATGCAGCTGTCCCTGGTTGGATCGCTGGTACCATGAATGGTCTCCAAGCTCTGCCAAAAGTGATCCCTGAGCATAAAGGCATGAGTCTAGAGACATTAGCACAGAGACATAGAGACATCATTTAGAGAAGGCCTAAATTTTGTTTGTTGAGATCTTAGCCCCATGTCTGACTCGCAGACATGGGGCAGAGCTGCTACTGACTCTCCCCTGTGACCAGCCGCTCACCAGGCAACCAGGAGGGATGGTGGGTTCTAGCCCTGGCCCACCACCCCAGCAGAGCATCGCAACAAGCCAGACGACCCCCACTCCATGAGGGCCTCCATTTTCCACATCCGGACTTCTCTCTTGTCAGACCTCCACCCAGCAGACCAGCCTATCAGCGCCCAGCGGTTCATCAATAAATGCTGGACTTAGAGATGCCTACAAGAGTATGCCACCTGCACGGCAGAGCCTGGCAAGCTACCCGTGTTGTATTTCATATATATGCCAAATACCAGTAACAATTATAGACCTCATTTTGGAATGGATTGAGGCTCTTTATGTTCCTGGAGCAAGCAGATGCCCTTGGGCTCTACTAGCATGAGACAGGACATATGGAGATGTTACTGGGGCCCGCTCGAAGCAAATTGATGATGAACGGGAAGACAGTGATACAGTGATACAGTGAGATCTTAGCACCCCTCCCAAAATAATTGCAAAACAACAAAAAATATTAAAAAAAAACTAATTTGTGACACAATTCTCTAATGAAAACCCAATGAAACTGTGTATTATGCCTTTCTTTCTGTTCTCCTATTCTCTTAGAACCACTTTTGTTTCTAGACATTTTTTAACTCTCGGTATAAGTCAGGACACAGATAATGAGGCAACACAAAGAAAACATGCTGCATTGGCCCTCTGGAGTTTAAGGTAATTCATGGTAGCAGAATTATAGTATGGGAAAGGGTTGGAAGAATAAGGAAACTGATGTTTGCAGAGTCTAGGCATATATATTGTTGTTGCATCATGAATACATGCATCATCTTGGCACAGATGATGCATAGCCAGTGTTTTCTGGCTTTTTACATTGAGTTGAGAAGATTTTTGTTCGTTGGTTTGGTTTGGTTTGGTTTGGTTTGGTTTGATTTGGTTTGGTTTGGTTTGGGGGTCACACCCAGTAGTGCTCAGGGCTTATTCCTGACTCTGCCCTCAGGATCAGTACTGGCAGGCTTGGGGGACCATATGGGGTGCTGGTGATTGAACCTGGTCAGCTGTATACAAAGCAAGTGCTCTACCCACCGTATTATCTCTAAATCTCCTAAATCCAGAGTTTTACCTACATTACCTCTTTTAATGCAACAACTCTTTGAGATTAATTCTATTATTATTTCTTTTCTTAAGTAGATGAGTAGAATGAAGCTGATCAATTTATGTATTCAATAAATATTCGACTTTACCTTGTGCAATAGGCACTGGGGATAAATTAACAAGCAAAAAATATAAAACAAGTTACTTGTCTTGAGCATCAGTACTAGAAACGTGAAGACTATTATAAGTCTATAACCTAAACTATGATATTTAAAAACTATAATTTGTAAACATAAATGTAATAGTTATTTTAAAAAGAAAGAACAAGTAGGGCTGGCATGGTAATATAGCTGGTAGAGCATTTGGCATGTATGCAGCTGATCTGGATTCAATCTTTGACATCTGATGTGGTCCCCTGAGCCTGCCAGGAGTGATTCCAGAGTGAAAAGCCAGGAGAAATTCCTCAGCGCCATTAGGTGTGGTCCAACCCCCTCCCCTCAACAAAATAAAAATAAATAAAAGAACAAGTTACCTGCTCAAGACAACACAGCCAGGACATAAAAGTTATCATTTTAATTCCTGATAACTGTTGTGGTCCTTCTATTTATTACATTTATTTTTCTATTTTAATTTTTATGTACCATGTTATTTTTCTATTTATTTTTCTATTTGAATAGAAATAGCCATGACATAAATGTTATAATTTGAATGCCTGATGACTGTCGTGGTCCTTTTATTTATTACATTTTTTTTCTATTTATTTTTTCTAGTTTAATCATTAGATGATGGAAGAATATATATAATACTAGTATATATAAATTATAAATATACTAGTATATATCACTGTCTTGCCGCTCATCGTCGATTTGCTCAAGCAGGCACCAGTAACATCTCCATATGACCTGTCTCATGCAAGTAGAGCCCAAGGGTACCTGCTTGCTCCAGGAACATAAAAAGCCTCAAACCATTCCATCAGGTCATGGGAATGAGGTCTATAATTGTTACTGGTATCTGGCATATCAAATACAACACGGGTAGCTTGCCAGGCTCTGCCTTGCGGGTAGCATACTCTGACTAGTATATATATACTAGTATATATTATATATATAAATTATATATTATATATATTATATATAATATATATAATGTGACTCCGTTTCATTAAATGAGAGCACGCAGGTGGGGACGGTTTTATTTTGTGGTTGCATCTGGAGACATGGGAAGCAAGAAACTCATACAAGTCGGTTTATCACAAGAACTCTGTGATAGTCTAAGCAGGCATCAGATTGTTACCTGCCAGAACTTTCTTTGTCTTTCCCCTCTGGAACTTATGAAGATGACTGGCCTTAGTTATCAAGGTGTCCATGAACTTCTGTGTGTGGTCAGCAGGGCTTGTGCAATGCAGATGCAAACGGCTTATGAACTAAAGACTAAAAGATCTCCAGCCCTCTCACCTGCCTTCCTACCAACCACCCTGTGTGCCTTGGATGAAGCCCTGCATGGTGGTGTGGCTTGTAGATCTCTCACCGAGATTACAGGTCCTCCAGGTTGTGGAAAGACCCAGTTTTGTATGATGATGAGTGTTTTGGCTATATTACCCACCAGCCTGGGAGGATTAGGTGAAGCTGTTATGTACATTGACAGGGCGTCAGCCTTCAGTGCTGAGAGACTGGTTGAGATAGCAGAATCTCGTTTTCCCAGTTATTTTAACAACGTTGAGGCGGGGGGTGTTGTCTGGCTTGTCTCAAGGCTCTGCTGGGGTGGCGGGCCAGGGCTAGGAACCTGCCATCCCTCCTGGTTGCCTGGTGAGCGGCTAGGCACAGGGAGAGCCAGTAGCAGCTCTGCCCCAGAGCTGCTATAAAAGGCACAAGTTGCAGGCAATATGTACCTTTTATATACAATGTGTACTTCTGGACTACTTAGACTGCAGTTTCACTTAGAATATAGCTCAGATTTAACATACATTATAAGGTCCCTCTACTTGCTCTTGCATTGAAACTTGCTAATATCTGGACTCCAGGACCTTAATTTTCGTTTCCTCATCTTAATTTACTCTGCTCTTAAAGGGAAACTGCTCCCCATGTCTCATCGAGTCTCAAGGATCTTGATGAAGGGAGACAGAGGAAATGGTGTGGAGAGAGCCAAGGGTAAGCCTTAGTAACAGAGAGAGAAGACAAAAATAATGGGAGAAGAGGGAGAGGCTAAAACCAAAGGCAAAGACAAAAACCAAAACACCGTGTGCTCTCTCCCATCCGGTGGCCCTATAAAAAAATATCCCCAGGCTCATCTTTGGATATTTAGCCCCCACTCTTTCCACCACTACCAGCTGAACCCAGAGCTAGACACCCAAATCCAGCATTAAGGGTGGGAGCCCTAGATTCCCCCTCAGGCTAGAAGGGATTTACAGTCTTAAAAGGCTAAATTAAGGCTCTGAGTATTTTTCTGTGGCTACCAGCTGAGGCCAGGCTACAATTATGGCTCTATTCTCTAAAAAACTTCCTACAATCATCTTTGGGGAGAGCTATCCATGGTACTAGTAGAATCTTTCATTAGATTTTCCTTCTCTGCCTGCCACCAGACTCCAGACAATATTATCTGTGAATTGTTTTTACCTATATTAATTCTTCCCTATATTCTGAGCTTTATTTGAGAGTAAAGAAAAACCCAGCCAAGTTTGCTGAGACCTTGGGGTAGTATAACTCTGTTTGCTTCCTTGTCCTCCACCTAATCCCATCAAGTATATCCTTCTTTCATTCCCTAACTGTTCCAAAAGAATTATCAACTCATAGGAAGCAATCTCCACTTATTTTCTCTCCCTGCTCTTTTCTAGCCCTATAGTAGGGTGCCTGCACGGCTCTTTCGGCCCCTCTCCCACTGTTTGCCCTCTTCCCCCTCCCATCTTTCCCCTTCTTCCCTGCACATGTTCCTCAATTTGATTTACTTCTGTACATTGTGTAGCTTTTGCAAAGGTTGGTCCTTAGAGAGCCCCTCAAAGGGGACACTCCATCTGTCACCCTTTCACTGTCCCCTCCCTGGCCTGCAGCCATGGCCCCTCCCTTTCCTTTCCCAGTGGGCAGTTTCTAAGGGAGCTGTGGAGGGTTCAGGCAAACTTACCTAAATCCGTTTCATCCCAACTCAGCCCTCACTTAAGGATTTTATTTTCCCTGCTTTCCTCCCTGCTCACTCAATTTGATTCTTATCTTTCTTTCAAGCAAAGCCTTTGAAGTGACAGAAGTCAGAGAGAATGTCCAGTCCAGAAAAGTCTCTGCGTTCTCTCCCCCTACTGAGATGCCTGATGCTATATAATTAACCCTGTTGATCTATCACTGGGTTAGCAGTAAATTCAGGACTAGACACACCAAGAGGAGGGAGAAATATTGCAGAATATTCCAAACCACAGATTATCCAAAACTGTATTTCATTCAACAAAGATTTTTTAATGCTATGAAGTGCTTTTGAGAGTCAGGAACAGGAGTGAATAAGAACCACTCCAGAGTCTCATCAGCAAATGGAGACTATTCTGGTATCAGCATACCTTTAATAGACAACTACAGTGAGTACAACGTGTACACAGGGCTCTGGAGGTGACTCTTGACTCAGGAATGTTTCTAGAAGGGAAATTAGAATTTAATTGTGCCTTGAGAAAGACATAAATTAAATTTCCTGTGTCTCCCCCTTAACTCAACATGAAATAGGAACTTCCTTTTATTTGGAATGGATCAAATATTGTATATTTTTACTTATTTTTATGCACAGAAGTCATTTTCATTCATGAAAATAAAATTTTCATGGATTTTTCAAATAAATCTCCAGAGCATTGAGAGTTTGTTGTGCACACATTAACTCATGGAGAGTTAATGGTTTTAGGGCAAAAACCTAAAGTGTTTTTGCTTTGCTAAGTGAATGCTGAGGGAAAAAAAAATCAACAGATTTTCTCATTATTTATTGGACATGATAATTCAATTAACTTTCTTTCCTGGGAAATGTGTTACATGATAATATTAGTTTTACTGGGAAGAAGGAGGGCTCCCATTGGCAATTCTTTGCCAACTGGGCTTAGATTCAACCCAAAGGCCAAATCAGCCACCTGGTGCTGTGGAGCATATCCGGGGCTGCACCAGTGATGCTAAGGGGACCGCATGATACCCATGATAGAAACCAGGTAGGGCACATGCTAGGAACATGCTGTAACTCCTGAGCTATCTCAGGGCCCAGTAGTGCTAGCTTTGAAGGTTCTGACAGTTGGAGATAGGGAGAATACATTGTTGAATACGATGTTGGAGCACATACGATTTTGCAGAGTGTGCTAAATATCTGCATTATTTTTTCTCCCTTATGCATAAACTATATTATTTTATGAATGGGAAAAGAGAAAAGACAAAATACCCACAGGGAGAAAAACTTGAGATGGTTTGGCTTGCAGGACTAGAGCTTATTTGGAAACAAAATGAAACCATTTACAGACACTTAAGTATTAAAATGTGACTACAATCTTTTGACCCCATAATTTTACCCTGAATTATCTAAGATAAAATGTTGTAGCAATACCAAGGATGGATAATTACATCAGATTTCTGTGACATAAAAATAAGTAAAAATATATAATATTTGCTCCATTCCAAAAAAATGAAAACTAATAAAACAATACATTAAAATAAAAATAGGGGTGGCTGGAGCAATAGTACAGTGGGGGAGGGCATTTGCCTTGCATGTGACTGACCTGGGTTCTATCCCTGACATCCCATATGGTCCCCAAGCACCAGGAGTAATTCCTGAGCAAAGAACCAGGAGTAACCCCCGAGCATTGCTGGGTATGACCCAAAAAAGCAAAAAATAAAATTAAATTAAAAAGTAAATAAAAATAAGTTGAAAGAAAGAAAGGAAGGGAGGTGGGAAGGAAGGGTGAAAAGGAAGGAAAGAAGAAAGAAAGGAAGGAAGAAGAAAGAATAATGAAGACTTAAAAAATAAAAGCTAAGACCTGAATTTTCCCTTTTTGCTCTCTATGTTAATCTGATTTCCTGTTTAAGAAGCTCTTGACCATGTTGGGAATAATTGGTCAAATAAGTTACTGTCAATTTCAGGGACTTTGTCAGATAGAAAATGTGTAAATGAACATTCACTGATATTATCAAATGACTTTTCACCATGAAAGGCACTTTGAAGTTCCGACCTCACAATCTTTCCTTCTCTCTTGCACCATCTCCTTGTGGATGTTTGGTCAGGGTTAAACCCAGGGCCTTCTGCATTCAAGGTGTATACTAGACCTCTGAGCCGCTTCACATCCCTTAACAGCAATTAAAAACAAATTTTAGAGTTTAGGTTCGGTGCTTACAAAAGTGTTGTCCTGGTATCGCGACCTCGCAGGTGGAGGCCGGATAGAGCCCCCCATTGGAGACAGGCGTGGGCACTCAGGCACCCCTACCTCGGGCATCCAGCCTTGGTGGCCATAACTCCGTGCCACGCCCTGGTGAAGAGACTTAGGTTGCAGCCCTATGGATGCGATGGGCAATGAGGCAGACAGGAGCGGACCCTGCCCTGAAGTTCTGTCCTGTATCCTGAGTGGGACAAAAGGGCAGAGGAAGACCCCAGCCCACACCCCCATAAGCGGGGCACTGCAGATGACATCCACCCACTTTCTAGCCTTTCATCCTTACAAGCTGTCCACAGAGCCAGAATCTCTTACAGCTCCGTCTTACAGATGGGGAAACTGAGGCTGAGGGCGGTAGGTGACCAGACCCAGCCCACTCACAGGTAAGGGACAGTAGCATTGGAGCGCAGCGTTGGGTCCTGAGTTCCTGGTCACGGAGGCGTCCCAGGAAGGACTCCAAGGGGGACGGCTGGAGCCCTCCACTGGGGCCCTGTGCTGACATTCCTGACCACTCTGCTTCCCTCCCTCGGGAGCCGGCATAGATCCACCGTGATGTTCTGTCACAGACACACACACACACACACACACACACACACACACACACACACACACACTGCACACACACCCAGAGCACGTTCGCACACACACCCACATACACACCATGAAATCCCACCCGGTCCATGCCCCCACACACCTCATTTCCCAGCTGACACTGGGCTCCACTTCCACCAGGCCTTAGCACTGCTCCCTCTTTGCAGGTGGAAACCTGAGACTCCTGAGGGGAGATGGGAGACCCCGACGCTCCGTGACTTGGCTCAGACCAGCCTTCTCCAGCCACGCACTTGGGGGTTCCAGGCTCCTGCCTGCTGCCTCCGTCCACTTGCAGTCCGAAAACAAACGCAGAGGCACAAGTCGGTGTCGGTGAGCATAGTTACCTCACTTCACACCAGCAAAATGCCCCTTAGCGCTCTGAGTCACCTCCATTCTGATCCCTCCCTGCCCCCTCAAATATCTAATACTCTCAGCTTGTACTCCAGCATGCAGCATTTGTTACTAACTGATATTGTCTATAGCCTTGTTTCCTTATACATCACAGAGAATTGAAATCATCTGTTTCACTGCGTGTTTTCTGGGGGCTTCCCAGAAGGCGCCCAGGAAGTGTTTGAGAGGTTTCGCGGTGCTGGGAATTGAATCAGGGTCACTGTGCACTCCAGGTGTATGTTGGGCTCATGAGCTAGCCCCCTGGCCCTCTACATCGCCCTTACCAGCTCTCTTCACTCCCGACATGGAAATGTCCTTCTAAAACCACAGTTCCACATATGGATATTACAAGTCCTTTGTGTTTAAAATAGAATTCTTGAGCCTGACAAGTAGTGATATCCTTTGCCATGAGAAGCAAGAAGCAATTAATATTATAAACAAAATATCCCTTGGTCAAGTTTTCGAGGATTCAAAGTTTCAAATATTAAAGGGAAAAGGGAAGGAAAGAAATACAATAGATTTTCCTTGAGTTTTAAAATTTATTTAATGTAGTTACTTTTAGGTTGTAAAATTCTTGGGCTTTGAGTTTTTTTTTATTGTGGATGAAGGGGATTGGGACACACCCAGACATGCACAGGGCTTACTCTTGACTCTCTATTGTGATTTCTGGACTCTAAAACATAATTTTTTTTGCTTTTTGGGTCACACCCGGCAATGCTCAGGGGTTACTCCTGGCTCGCACTCAGGAATTACTCCTGGTGGTGCTCAGGGGACCAGATGGGATGCTGGGGATAGAACCGGCCAGCATGGGCGGCGCGCAAGGCAAACGCCCTACCCGCTGTACTATCGCTCTGGCCCCTAAAACACCAATTTTGATTGCTTCAACTTCTTGCTCTCTATGCCCTGTGTGCAAAGAATATTTTTTACTATAAAAATAAAAAAGCAGCCTACTGCCTAAGGCAGAATCAATCATTGTTAAAAGTCTATTATATACTTTTAAAAATTGCATCCATGGGTTAATTTAATGCCTGGCTGCCAGTTTGAGACTGGTGATGGTGCTGCTTCTGAAATCAATCCTAAAGGGGTAAAAAGAAAAAACACAAGAGAGGCAGAGATTATAGGAATTAACATTCTGGCCTTGCAACTGTTTTGGCCAACACAACTTGAGGTCATCATCTTTTTATTCTTTCCCTTACATCTACCATTCATCAGAAAAAGAAAAAAAAAAAAGGCAAACAGTGTGCTTCCCTTATTTTCTAACTTTCATTAGGACTCCCACTACTTCTGCGCCATCCTAGTCTGAGTGACCTGGATTATTGTCATAACTTTCTGACTGGTCCCCACCCCTGTCTCTGATCCTTAGAGATCCCCATTCTCTTCAAAGTCATGCCCTTTTGTGCACAAAGGCTTCTGTCTAGCTTCACACTTTACTCAGTCTTCATAATAGTTTCTGAGTCTCTACACCTTCTTCCTGCCTCTGAGTCTTTATCTTCTTTTAGCTTTCACACACTAAGTCATGGTCATTGGCATATTTGCAAACCCTCCTATTTTCCCCTCCATATCATCTACAACTCTATCATACCCTGTAGTCACACGAGAGTATTCTGCCTTTTTGTAAATAATCCTTATTTTCTCTTCATTAAAATATATTTTTTTCTAATAGCATGTTAACTCTTCTTCACTAATTTTCATTAAAGACAGAATCAGTTCATACTTCTAGTATATTAAAAGCAGCTCTTGAGAAATATCTTTTCATGGAACTTATTATCATAAGCTTTGTTATCACAATCATTTCTTTGTGTTTAAAATAGAAACACTTTTTGGGGCCGGAGCGATAGCCCAGTGGGTAGGGTGTTTGCCTTGCACGTGGCTGGCCCATGCCGACCCAGGATCGATCCCCTGGCATCCCATATGGTCCCCTGAGCACCGCCAGGAGTAATTCCTGAGTGCAGAGCCAGGAGAAACCCCTGACCATTGTCGGGTATGACCCAAAAAAGCAAAAAAAAAAAAAATAGAAACACTTTATTCATTTCTTCTATGGAAGGCATGAAGTTGTTATACTGAAAACATGCCTTGACTCTTATTTTCTGTGATATTAGAATTAACATAATATTATTGTGATAAAAAACACTTGAAAGATTTCTATAGAACTTGTTAATATACATGCCTTACATCTGTTATTAAACAAAATAAAAATAAGACCCACATTGATCTTTAAAGCAGCCTAATTATGAAATGTTTAGTGTAGATTGACGTTCATTTTTTTTAAAATATTGGAGTTGAAGAAAATACTTAAGAAACAAAAACTTCTAGTACAGGGATTTTTGTTGTTGTTGCTGTTTTTTATTTATTTATTTATTTTTTGACCAGAGCCAGCAGTGTTCAGAAGTTACTCCTGGCTCTGTACTAAGGGAATCATTTCTGGTGGGCTTAGGGGGACCATATGGGGATATAGGGAAATCCAACCCAAATTGAACTTGTACAAGACAAATGCCCTACTTCTATTCTATCACTCATATAGGACATTTTTACAAAGATAACAAAATTACGCACATACAACAAAAAAAACGACACTTTTTGCTTCAATAGAAAAAATTAATTAATAGTGTTACTTTTGTTAACATTAATTAAATAGTGTTACTTTGGTGAACATTTACTTCTGAACATTGTCTTTGGCATAGCCAAAATAAACTTTTGGCCCACAGAACCAGAGAACTTAGGATAATGTCTGAATTATCCTAAGTTCTGGATAATGCTTATATCCAGAATGCATATCATGAATAATGCTTCTCCTTATTTATTTTGAGAGTAGTCAATGGAAATATTGTTAACATTTCCCTTCCTCCTATCATGAAATAAAAACATTATTGATATCCTTAATATTTCTAAATTTATAGAACTATGTAAAACAGAAAAAAGAAATTAACTAACACAAATATCAGTGTATACAAGAGTTATCTTCAGAACAATGAAAGGTTACTAATGTTCTTTTTGTTTCTATTTTTTGTGAGGAGTAACACCTGGATATGCTCAGGGCTTACTCCTGGCTCAGCACTCAGGGATCACTCCTGGTGGGACTCAGGCAACTGTAGGTGAGGCTGTGGGTTGAGCCCAGTTGAGCAACCTTACATGCTGCACTATCTCTTTGGTCACTGTCGGGAACGCCTCCGGGGTCCCCCGACAGTGTCAGGACAGAGGTTGTCTTCTACCTCCGAGGACGCCAGGAGAAAGATGAAAACTCACGAGTCCGGTGCAGTTCCAAAAATGGCTTTTAATAGTACAAAAGCTCTTCCACAGCAATCCAATATAATGAACAAACTCTAGCTCTGGTCCGAACTTAGACCATACAAAAGAGCCTAAGTCTCCCACCAAAGAGAGAGGAATGTCACCCGAGCTGAGTCCTACCCAGAAGGAGCAAAAGGCAAAAGAGCAAAAGGCCAAAGCCAAAAGCCGCAGGAGCCAAAAAGCTGAAGGCTGAGGAACCAAAAGGCAAAAAGTGAAGGGGCCTCAAGTCAGCCCCTTATATACACCAAAGTAATCCAATCGGGAGGTTGTCATGTCAACAAAGAACCCTAAACAGAGTGTAGTGCCATACCCTATTGCAGGTATAAACAAAGGTTACACCAAGGGCTAATCCTGAGATTATCTCTTATGTAAAACACTGGAGAGAGAGGGGCTGATATAAAGTAATACATCTTAACTTCATGAGCTTCATGTAATCTAGATGGTACCCACAAGGTCCTTATTATTATCTGCACCAGGGTGATTCTGAGTATCTTGTTCTCATGTACTGAAAGGGTCATACTCGCCTGCTTAGAGCAAACTAGTATGATCCTTCCTATAGTCTTCCTTTAGTCTCAGCGTAGCCAGGGTGGTAGTCTCCTGGTAAATTCTAACTGTCCCACGTTGGGTGCAGTGGGTATAAAGAGGAGCTGTGCCCAATCTAGAAAACATAGAAGTCTTAGTAGATGTATAAGTCAGAAGTTATTCAATCAAGGTGACTTCTGTAACTGCCACACCCTCTAGCAGTGTTTACATAGAAGAGAGATCTCATTAGAATGAACCTTGACTTAAATAAGATTAAGCTGGGAGTGAGCAAAACAACAAAACTCCCAGATTAGCTAAACATGTCCTCCAACAAGTCACTAATACTTTTTTTCATATTGCACACAGTTTGAAAGCACTTTCTGCCCACATATTCATCTTTTGATTTCAATGTAGTCTCTGTCACACATCTAGCACAATGAACTTACTATATTTACTTGAAAGAACTGTGAGATGTTATCTCAATGAGACCCCATCAGTAACAATCTGATATTATCACACAAATTTATCGAGCACCCACAATTTCTGGGCACAGTACCAGGAACTAGATATTTAGTGGGAAATTAAGATGACATGTGTTTGTTTTCTAATTACATAATATTATTTATTTTCCACTAAAAGCCAGAAAATATAATTTTATAAGTGTTCACAGGAATAATCTTCTAAAGTTTAAATTCAGAGTATTCTACCTTGGTTTTGAATGTCTTATAGTCCTTCTACTTAGAAAATACTATTTCTCTTTTCCAATAACAGGTTCTTGTTCAAAATTATTTATTCACACAAATATGTCAGTCTTAGGTTTTTGAATGGGCTCTGACTTAAGATGCAAAAAATTCTGTATAAGTAATACATACAAACATACACACACACACGTTCAAGAGGGAAAATGAAATTATACATTAAGTGTTGCAGGACACCTAAAAGCCTAGGCCTCTGCATCTGCCCTGGATTGCCTCCTGCACATCACTTCATAGATAGGGGGTAGTCTGAATGTGGCAGTCTTATCTGACCATGTATTCTGTACTGGCTGGTATAAATATTCTCTCATGCTACCACAATCATCGTGGGACTAGCTAGATCTTACCAGCATATTTGCCTGGCCACGTTGGATCTCTAAGTAATTAGACCAGAGAGAAATGCTGTTTGCCTCCAAGCAAGCAAGCATGGCTCCCTGATAACTCAAAGGCAACTAAAATACAAAACTACCGTGAAGTAGACGAGACTCTTGTGAAGGCTTGGAGAAATATTTAACTGGCATTAGTATTAGTCTTTGGTACAGAGACATGCCATCTCAGAAGCCCCCTTCTCTACCTTATAAAAAGGCAAATCCAGGCAGATCTTTGCTCAAGACATTAGGTGAGGTGCTGGGAGAAATTACCTGAGGGCATTTGACCCTTCCTGCCAGGGAAAGTTACATTTAGCTTATAGCTTCTCCCAGCTCTGCTAGGAGGCTTTGAATTAGCTCTGGGTCCTTGTAAACAACCAGATAGTCTCCTGAAGTTGCTACATTTCTATAGAGCTATTTTTCTGTTTTCATCTCTAGATAGCCCACTGGGGAGTTTGGGTGGATTTCTAGCTATAAAATAAGCTGCAAGAAAAAAGCAGCTCTCTCTTCTTTTTTCCCCTTTTTTGCCATTTTCAGCTTCCCTTGGCGTTTTGCTTCTCCGTCCTCTCCATTCTCTGTTTGGCTTCAACACGTGGTGGCAGCCATCTTGGTCTACACCTGGCTGGGGCCTAGCTGGGAACCCAGAGTTCAGAGGTTTTCCCTGCTCTTGGATTGTATATTGGAACCTGTGATAGTAAAGCCCTTTTAAAGCTGCATCGGATTCCTGAGTCTTCATCCATTCCCCGCCCGGCTTCAGAGGTAGAAGGGAACTCACTTCCCGGCACTGTTGGGGAACCTACAATTAAGGAATCCACCTGAGAAGTTAACTGGGATGTAAAAGCAAAAAAGCAGAATCACCCAAAGTAGGAAAGAAGCACTTCATCCATCCTTCTTATGTAACTATTCCTGTTTTCCTTTCTTCTCAACCAAAATAGTTCAAGACCTGGATACCTCTCTGGTACACAAAGGGTGCTTCACAGAGGAATGTGCGTGTAAATAGATGGTGTGCTTGAGAGACACACACAGAGGGATACAGAGACAGAGACAGAGAGGTTGGGAGAAGAGAATGACAGAGACAGAGAGGACAGGTCTGAGCCAGAAGCTAGAAGGGACACCTGAGGAAGGACTTTCTCCTGGGATAGCACTTCCCATACTCACTGGCTTTGTGGTAACTGGGCTCAGAAGTACCTTTAAGGTTGTGAACACATTTGCTAAGTATTTGAAGGAATAACAGAACTCCAGTAAAATACAGTAAAATAAACCTATTCATTAATAGTACTTGGCTTCCATCCTGACTCAGTTAGATCCCATAACCACTTTTAATCTCAGGTAGTGTCTTAATTGGACAATACATATAGTAATTCTGTACTTGTGTGGGAAACGTTTAGGCATAGCAGAAGAACAGAGAAAGATAATATTTGCTTGCAAAGGGTTTCCAATTGAAATGGAGAAACAGACCAAACAAGATGTCCATAGTGTTCAAACGGTGTGAAAGAAGTACTGGTGAAGTGCCAAAGGAGTTGGATTTTACTCCTGAATTTATCAGTAGTCCCTTCGTAAAGTTCAGCATAGCCCAGTATCCCTTAGTGCCTTTTCTTGTGAGTTAAGGGTCATAAATTGAATAATCAGTGTGCTCTCATCTCAGACATAGCTTTCTAAAACCACATCGAGAAGGCTCTGAACGAAATCATGTAAAAACTGTCACCTGCAATGGGGAAGGCTTCCTGGAAGAGGTGATACAGCAGATCTAATAAGAAAGTGGTCTAGACCCAGACTAGAATAAGAACTAAACTCCTTTATATTTTCTCTTTGCTTTCGGGTCCTTTGGTTTGAGTGGATATCTACAAATATGTATGAGAAAAGTGGTGAGTAATTAAAAGGACAAGTAAAGAAGGAACAGGTCTAGAAAATCGCAGAGGCCTTTATCGTTCTCAGTGTTAGGAGAAAGCAAATGCTGTGCTTGTCTCCGAGTTTCCAGAGACAGTGCTCATTAGCTGAGTGTGGAATAACTCACATGGTTTTATGATTTCTTTCTCAGTGCTGTATTAAGAATCAGTTGATATTCACGAGTACTTTGTAAAATGTTTTCTTAAAAATATATCCTGGAACCCAAAACACATAGCAGGAACACCATGGACACTTTTATGTTCATTCCAGCACTATTTACAATAGCCAGAATCTGGAAACAACCTGAGTGCCCAAGAACAGTTGACTGGATAAAGAAACTATGGTACATCTACACAACGGAATACTATGCAGCTGTTCGGAAAAATGAAGTCATGTAATTTACCTATAATAGATGGGTATGGAGAGTATCATGCTGAGTGAAATGAGTCAGAAGTAAAAGGACAGAGGTAGTATGACTGCATTTACTTGTGGGATATAAAAAACAGTATGAGATACTATCCAACGCCAGGAAAAATGGTACAGGAGGCTTGAAATCTACCACAAATGTTTGTGTAGTGGAGGGTAGGTAAGATAGAGAAGGGACCAATGTGACAATAATATTTCTGAATAGTGACTCTAGACTAGAACTAAGTATTAAACGTAGATAAAGGAATATTAAAATAAAAGAAAGAAATATGCTTAAATTGCTTTTAGTCCATCAATAAACAAACTCTTGGTAACTGCTCTGACTTATGAGCAGGAAACACAATGATAAGGAACTACTAGAAATTATGTCTGCTATTTCCTATTGTTGTTGGGGTGACTGAGTTCACACCAGCAATGCTAAGAATCAAACTTGTGGTTTCAGCTCACACATGTCAGGTAAGTTTCCTACCACTCAACTACATTTCCAGGACCAGAATTTTCTCTTCTCTCAAGGAAATGAGAGAGAGGAGACATTTAGTATTTAAACCATTTATCAATTTAGCAAAATGTGATTTATTTTATATGCAAAATTGGTTGGACTGAGATAAAGCCCAAATAGGGTCAGGAAGATTGCTAAGGGGTTTGGGGGTGCCACACATGTGCAAGGACCTGAGTTTGAGCCTTGGCACCAGATTTTACCCTGCCAACAGTGCCCTGGCTGTAACTCAAACGATACCAGGTTCAGCTGAAACTCAGCGTCACTGTGTTGCCAGGCTGAGCATAGAACTATCTAACCTGGTTAGGTGATAGCACTGGGGGGTGGCCCTCAGACCTCGTGAGTTCTGCTTGCAAGGCCATACACATATTACCTACAAAGCCCAAAAAGCTAGTTAAACATTACTGTGTATGGAATCAACTGCTATTTAAATTGATTGAGTGAAGATCATGGCGCAGATGAGCGCCATTTAACTGATAAAGAGCTTGAGTGGAACAGGAAGTATAAGAAAGGCGGATAAGTTTTCTACCTGAGGCATCATCTCCTGCCTCCATCATCATACCAGCACCTCTGCCCTTTGGGCTCAAAGTAGAACTTACACCATCGATTCCCAGATAGTCCATCTTTGGACTTGGTCTGAAATTTTATACAATCAGCACTCCTGGTTCTCAGGCCTCTGAATTTACAATGAATGATGCTATCAACCTTCCTCCAGACGATGAAACAGATTTTGAGATTCTGGACCCTCGATTGTATGAAGCACTTTTATTATACCTAAAATATAGAAATATAAATACTTTGCTATCTATAAAGCTTTTATATATAACAATATATTATATCAATGTAGTTTCACATAGGGGTAAAAACAGGATAATTATCTATATTTTAAATAGTGAAGAATATACTTGTCCTTTGCATTTGACTACAGAGTTAAGGAAAAATAACCAGAGCCAAGTTATGCTATACCCATGCCTGGGCCACCCTCTAATTCACACTTACCTGACTGTAAAGTTGATCATATTCTGATTTCAAAAACTGAATGAGGAGATAGATGAAATCAATGAGTAGGGGGGAAAATGTGAAGATAAAAAAGAATAATATTTTTTATGAATTTATCCATAATATGAATAAACCTATATAATACTTGTACTGTAGAGTGTCAGAATTCCCAAGGGCAAGCAACTCTCAGACCTAGATAAGCTCCTTTTGATATAGTTAGTAACTTATATGGAAAAGGAACCTTAAAATAAGTGTCTATTGGACCACTGTTCTTTTCTGAGGAAAGGAGTTCGTTCTCCCTCAAGTTTTCATTTAAGCTTTATAGAAAATTGAGTTACACATGAGTGAGGCTCTGGCTTGAATCCCCAAATCACAGGAGAAAAAAATATAAACTCAACGAAAGAGTTATTTGTACAAAGTGTCAGAGATAGACCTTACAGAGCCTGCATGTGATAAGCCATTCACATATAAAAGGAAATCATGTAAATACTGTCACCAGCAATGGGAAGGCTTCCTGGTAGAGGTGATACAGCAGATCAGAAACCCTCAGCAGGAATCCTTCATTTCTTGAGGGAACTTGAGGGAGAATGAACTCCTTTTCTCAGAAAAGAACAGTGGTCCAATAGACACTTATTTTAAGGTTCCTTTCCATATAAGTCACTAACAATCAAAAAGGAGCTGATCTAGGTCTGAGAGTTGCTTGCCCTTGGGAATTCTGACACTTTACAGTACAAGTATTATATAGGCTTATTCATATTATAGATAAATTTATAAAAATGTTAGTGAGGCAACTGTATGTATTAATTTCTACTCTCTTGGAAAATTAAAACAGTTACATACCACTTCTGTTGAGAGGTGAGAGCTCAATTCACCTCTACCCAGAGAGCTCCATTTGCTTCCCAATTGCTTTATTCTCCCACTCTGTGTATCACTGTCCCAGAATTCCTGAAACTCAGAATAATTAGCCAGCTGCTTGCTACTGTCACTTTCTTTACATAGCTTAGACTACTAGGAAAGGGGATCTTTGTTATTCTTTCCTCCTAACCTGCTAGACCTTCTCTGAAGCAACTTTAATAATAGTTCACTTGCATCTCTTGTCTTCCTGTTGTTCATTGATTTGCTCAAGCAGGCGCCAGTAACATCTCCATTTGATGGGAATGAGGTCTATTATTTGTTACTGTTTTTGGCATATCGAATACACCACGGGTAGCTTGTCAGGCTCTGCGGTGGCTCTAGATTTATCTCAGGGGGCCCAGTCTGCTGTCAGGCTAGAAGCATTCTCATCTCCTTACTTGTCTCCTCCACTCCTTGAACCCATTCAAGCTGTGTTTAGGTTGAGAAAGGAAGAATTTCTCTACTGGCTTCAAGGAAACATTTGTTCAGCTGAACCCTTCTCTTTGGACTTCCAGTTTCCAGAACCAGGAGATCCTAAACTTCAGTTGTGGGGACTGGTGATGGCCCAAAGGACTAGAACACAGGCTTTGCATGTGGGAGCTCAGAGGTTTATGCCCGGCATGGCACATTTCCACCAGCTCTGTGCTGACAGTAGCCCCTGAGCATCATCAGGTATGGAAAAAAATTTTTTTCAATTGTGTAAAGACCCAGTTTTCTCTCTCTTTTTTTTCTTGCTGCTCAAGGAAATGTATCAAAAACGCCTTCTGTTTCCACTGTCCCTGCTCCATCTTTTAAATTTTCTATGTAATAGCCCTCTTATTGACTGAATTCCATAAACAAAGGACTCTTTTGTCTAAGCCAGATTGACTCTAGAAAAGCTCTTACTTTACGGAAGGATCTAAAAACATTTGTGCTGAAGGAACAAGTAAGTGAATGGTGAAGAGGTAGCAGGGTTATATCAGAGAACAATCAAAACACCATCAGAGGTTTTTGTTGTTTTCAAACTTCTACTGCCTTCAGTTCCTTGGCAAATTATTTCCCCCTTTAAATGAGCTAGTATAAGAGACAGAGACAGAGAGAGAGAGATAGACACAGAGAGAAAGAGAGGAAAAGAAAAAGTGCCTGCTATAGAGGTAGGCTAGGGGTGGATGGAAGGGAATGTGGGGACATTGGTGGTAGGAATGGGGCACTGGTGGAGGGACGGGTGCTGGAACACTGTGTGACTGAAACCCAATTATGAACATCTTTGTAATTGCATATCTCATGGTGATATAATAAAAAATTTTTAAAATGAGCTAGCATAGGAAATAATCTTTAAAATATGGTGCCATAATTGTGGGGAGCGTTATTGCAAACAACTTTTAGAAAGAAAGTTGATAGCAAAGGGAAGTGACCAGCTCCAGTAGTTCGGGTCTTTAGGACATGTTTCCTCTCTGAATTAAGAAGACATGAATTGGGTGCCCAGAAATAAAACCTTCATCTACTTGTCAAGACTCATTCTTCAACTACTGAGTTTAACTTACCGCATATGTTTGCTGGTCATGAATTGCTTTTCTTTTCTTGGTGTCTTTATTCTCTCTTCCCAGAATTCCTCTTCTGACTTTATTGATTTTCTGAACAACTTTTCAAAACTTCATTCAAGGGTCACCCCTTTCAGTAATGCCTTTGCTGCTTCCTATTCTAGGGCTTGCAGTCCTGTGGGCCATCTCTGCACCGCTTAACACGCTCAGACCAGGTACAAGGCATGTTCTCGTGCAGCGTGCCCAGAAAACAGGCATCATTGCTGCACATTCTCCAACACCCGTCTCGCTCTGGGGCACTGGTGAGGGTGAGTGCACAGCCAATGTCAGTGACTAAAGAAACGAGGAGCTGGCAAATGGTTTTCCAGGAAAGCCAAAACTTTCTCTTAATGTTCCAGCCATGATTAAGACAAGTAGGGGCCAGAGAGATAGCACAGCAGGTAGGGCATTTGGGGTATTTGCCTTGCACGCCTCCAACCAGGGTTCGATCCCGGCATCCCATATGGTCCCCCAAGCTCTGCCAGGAGTAATTCCTGAGTGAAGAGCCAAGAGTAATCCCTGAGCATCCCAGGTGTGATCTAAAAAAGAGAGAGAGAGAGAGACAGAGAGACAGAGACAGAGAGAGAGAGAGAGAGAGAGAGAGAGAAGGAAGTAGAAAGTTGGAGAACTGACTATGAAACCGTTCTGAAACAGGATTCTGTCAGTCAAGAGAGTACAAGTGTTAAGGCGCTTGCCTTGCAGGAATAGGGTCCAGTTAGATCTCTGGCAAGGCTTTTGGTCCCCAAATGCCACCAGGAGTGACTCCTGAACACAGAACTAGAGGGCCTTGAGCATTGTGGTTTGTGGCCTTATGCCCCCTCTCCTGCCACCCACCCAACACATACAAACCCTCCCACTACCACCACTTTAAAACAAGAAATAGTTTCTTGTCAGGGAAATAGTTTTGTTTTCCACACAAAGCTTAAAAAAAAAAAAGCACAGGACAGATAGCAAACAGATGTTATGAGAAGAAGAATTTGAGATTTGGGAAAAGCAGAAAAACAATGAAGGGTAATGGCAGAACGGGCATTTTAGAGAAAAAGTTCCAAGCCCTGGGGTCCTTCTTGATCAGCCTCGGATAGCCAGACACAGCTGAGCTCGCCTGCAAAAGAATGGATGCCGATTAGGAAGATCCTTTGAGGAAAACTCTTTGCTCATTCTGAGCTAATCAAATTCAAGGGGCCCAGATTGGTTGAGGAGGACAAAATCACCCAGGCAAGTAGGGTCAAATATCCTCAGCAAATATTGGCAGTGCTCATTGGCCCTGTACCCCAAAGGTGAGAAAAAAAGAATCCCAGGCTAGAAAATATAATTAGTCAGCCTGCTGGTTTAGGCTCTAATTTAATCTGGGCAGCTGTGCCAGGGGCCGGCATTAGCATGACACTGGGAGGCGGAGAATATAATTACTGAGCAATAGAGAAGGGGAGGAGAAGGGAGATGGTGACCAGTTTGTGGCGTTGGAGAATGGGGTGGGCCCAATGTAAGCAGAGAGAGGAGTCCCCTGAGAAGGGGAGACGGAAAAGGCTTCTGTCAACCGATGGATGGTGACTTCAATTTGGCTTTGAGAAATTACCTGTGTGCTGTGTAGGACTTGTGCGTTGCCAGTGTCCCTGTTGGCTGTTGTTAGTTTTGTTTTTTTTTCCTGAGGAGGGGGACTTTGCAGCCAGAGGCCAGTCCACTCTGCATGACAAAGGTAAGATTTGAGAGTTGATAGATGGGGCTTGCTGATGACTGTGAAGGGAAGGGCGAGGCTGTGTTAGTTGGGGGTGGATGGCTGAATTCTGGCCAAATTACTTTAATAGCTTTTCAATAGGTCTTTCTAAATGAGAAAGCAGAATGAGAGAGTTAAATTTTCATGCTATCTCTTTTTTGTTTCCAGGAGGAAAAATATAATTTTGATGGAAAGAAGATTTAAGTAATTTTATTCATGGTAAAAATCTACTAGCTACTAATTTTAATAGTACAATACTTAACACTGCCTGTAATCTGGATAAAATTACAGGCAGTAATTTTGCACTTTCTTATCTTAAATTGTCCTTATAAAGTTCAACTGGAATTTGTTATCATTGTCCCCACTTAACAACCAAGGAAACTGGGGTCCAGAGGTATTAGTTATAATATTCACAGATATTTAGCAAATGTTGAAGGTATCATCCAAATTCAGGACTGACTGAACGCTATGCTAGTGACAACTTCTAATAGAAAGGGAGGCTCAGAGGAGATGCATGATTTGTATTGGTACAATGAGAGTTACTATCACAACTGAAAATAGCTATTGAATATTGAATAACGTTCAATATTTTTTTGCACTGAGGACATAAAAGAGAAAAGAGGTTATTTCCCTGAAGAAAAACTGGAGCTATCTCTCTTTATATAAATATATATGTACACACTTGATCACTTGATCACTTGATCACTTGAATCCCGTTATTCATCGATTTGCTCAAGCGGCGCCAGTAACATTTCCATTGGACCCTGTCACGTGCCAATGTAGCCCAATGGCATCTATATACATACATCTAAGATATATATGTATGTGCACACACATACATATATATCTTATATCTCCTTATATATACATTAAAAGATACTTATCTGAAATAAAACTCCATTATCCTTACTACCAACCCAATGTTCTTTTCACGTAATCAAAAGTGAGACCCAAAGAGCTAAAATGTTTGCCCACTTACTCTACAGGAGGTAATACGCCAAGCTATTTGCACCCGCATGTTTCACGAGAGAAGATTCCATGTTATATGAGACTGGGGCATTTAGACTAGGTAGCTTGCTCAGTTTGAAAAGCTGGTCAGGGGCAGAGAACTAGTTCAGCCAGAAAGGTGCTAGCCCTGCTTGCAAGTCAATTCCGGACATTGTGTACGGTTCCTGGGCCCCCTCTTGACCTCAGAGCCAGGAGTAAGCCCCTGAGCACAGCTGGGTGTGGTCCAAAAACAAAATACAAAACTAAATAACAATTAAAAAATCAAATAACTGGTCAAGTAGAGTCATGTCTCCTTCAGGCAGCCCTACCCCTGGGCTCCAGGATCCATGTAGGAGTTTCTTTTTTTTAGTTCAATGGGCTTCTTAATATAATACAACCTGCTCTCTCTAACCACAATGTTTTTTGGCAATTGTGTGCCAATGACATTTGCCTCATTTTATTGATAAGAATATTGCCAACCTAACTAGTGGGTTGTTGGCAAGCTTGTTGGTGTTCCATGAAAGCTCTTTCTAGTTCTGGATGTCCTCTTTCCTGAAGAGGTAGAGACCAACTTTAGGGGTTTGCAGAAGTCTTTTGGGATCACACTACAGGGTTAGAAAGTACCATCGCAAGGGCGGCCCATGAGCTAGTTACGCCTCTTCCATGTCAGAGTGATGGTATAGCAGGTAAGCCTTGCCCGTGGCAGCCCCAGGTCTGATCCTTGGCACCCCATCTGGTCTTCTGAGCCAGCAGTAAGGTGTGCTGTCCATATTGTTGCAGGTGGACCCCACGGGTGACTTATGTGGGGCATGAAGGGAGAGAGATGGTTGCTTTCTCCCCAGTCGCCTCTGCCACCGGGACCCGCTGGGCAGGCTAAGGACTGTTAAAGTCTGCGATGAGCCCCTGCACGGCGTGGGCCCTGAGCCCCCACCAGCCCCACGAGGTGGCCGCTCAGCCACACCTGATGCCCGCTTGATCTCTAGGCACGGGAGTTAATCCCCACCACCCGAGGTTTCTCGGGAGCCATGGACTCAGGCTGGAGCGAGGAATTGCTCTTTGCAGGAAAGGAAAGTCAGTCCTAGGCCTTACCCAGGTCTGCCTCAAGGTTCTTGTCTTTCTCGCAGAAAAAGAATTTTCAGGAGTCGACTTGAGCAGTGAAGTAAAATAGATTTTATTGAGGAGGTTTTTGGAGAGGGAAGGGGGAGAGAAAGTAAGAGAGAGCAACGCGCTCAAGGGAGAACGCGGGCTGCCTCCAAAGGCGGAGAGCGAGTAAAAGAGAGAGATACACATCTCAAGAGTGGAGATGCGGGCAACACACGTGCTCAGGGCACCACATGTGCTTGGCCACATGGGCTCAGGCAGCATGAGTGTCCTTGCAGCATGTGCGCCCAGGCAACATGTGTGCCCAGGCAGCATGCAGCGCCCCGGCCCTTTGGTCAGGACGGCTTTTATAGATTTCTTCCCAAGTTACTCCCATATGGGGCTTCAACCTCCGTTGCTAGGGCCCCGTTGCCAAGAGGAGTAGACTTTGGGAGTGGTCTTCTTTGACTGGAATGTCCTGGGGTCTTCCTTGAGGCTGGGTCCTGGGCGGAAGGCTGATTCATCTCCCTCAGGAGATTTACACATTCCTTTTGGCCTTCCCTTCCCCCCCAGGGTCTATTGTTGATAGTGGTCTTATCAAGTTTGGTTTCGGGCTTTCAATCAGGTGTGGCTCTGGAGCTCTTCTTCAGGAATTTTATTGCCATGTGGCGCCCCCTGTCTGCCTGCCTACAACAATATCAGGTGTGCACCACAAGCCCCCCCCACACACACACACACAAAACACCACCACCACCAAACCAAACCAAACACAATTTGGCTCTTCTGGTTTCCTGGAAATGGGCTGAGGAGTTGCCCGCAGATTTTTGGAAGCAGGACACATCTGTGCCGTTGGGCTCCTTCTGATGAGCACACAATTGCCAAAAAACATTGTAGTTACAGAGAGCAGGCTGTATTAAGAAACTGCATATGCTAGTACCTTGGGCACAGACATGGTTGTTTAAGTAATGTTGTTGCAGAGACAGAACAGCAGTAGCAGTGACGGAACAACAGAAAAGATGCAGGCTTCAGAATCAGGCAGACCAGGAGCCTGATCTACTGAGAATGCTGGAACTCATCTTTTTCTCTGTATACTGGAGCTATTAATGCCCGTTTTTAAGTTTGCCGTGAGACTGAAGTGAGAAGCCATGGTGAAGCCCCTGGGGAAGGTAAGTAGAGAGAACTTGATGTGTGTTTGCTCCCCGCTGATTCTTAGCTTCTTACATTCCGTCCGGAGACACAGGCCTCGGTGCTTCTATGTTTGTGCAGATTGCACCTTATGTGAGGGTCCCTGCCAAGTATAACTGTGACATCAAGTTGCAGTTCACTGGAAGAAAAAGACCACCATGATATGTTTCTGGCACCCGCTAGAGTAAATCGATGAATAACGGGATGTCCAGTGATCAAGTGATATGTTATAGTCAGGGTAAAATGTTCATAAATCTCTCTCTCTCTTTCTCTCTCTCTCTTTCTCTCTCTCTCTCTCCATCCTCAATCCATCCTCCCTCTCATGTGTGTTTTTCTCTCTCTCAACACAATTTCCAGAATAATTTCTTTAAATATAACTTATTATAACCTGGCATACAACATAATTGTAATGCTTTTTGACCTCTTTATTCTATCACTATCACTATCTTCCCATTAATCATCTATTTGCTAGAGCAGGCACCAGTAATATCTCCCATATGTCCTGTCTCATGCTAGTAGAACTCAAAGGCATCCGCTTGCTCCAGGAACATAAAGAGCCTCAAACCATTATATTAGGTCACGGAATGACCTAATATAAACGTTACTGGTATTTGGCATATCAAATACTACACGAGCAGCTTTGCCAGGCTTGCCATGCAGATGGCATATTGTTGTAGTCACTTCTAAATAAAGCATTTATTGATGTACCGCGAGCTGGGCTGTGATAGTCTGGTCTTCTGGGTGGAGTTGTGGACGAGAGGGAAAGTCTGGATGTGGAAAATGGCGGGCCCCATGGAGTAGGGGAGGGTGGTCTGGCTTGTTGTGAGGCTCTGCTGGGGTGGCAGGCCAGGACTAGAACCCGCCATGCCTCCTGGGCACCTCATGAGCAGCTGGGCACAGGGAGAGCAAGTAGTAGCTCTGCTCCATGTCTGAGAGTCTCTGGTTCAGCATACCTGGGCCGAATTGAAAAAAAAAAAAACTGCTGCAGGGTGGCTGTCGATGATCCGGGCTGTGATAGTCTGGTCTGCTGGGTGGAGTTATGACGAGAGGGAAGTCCAGATGTGGAAAATGGTGGGCCCCATGGAGTAGGGGAGGGTAGTCTGGCTTGTTTTGAGGCTCTGCTGGGGTGGCAGGCCAGGACTAGAACCTGCCATGCCTCCCAGGCACCTCATGAGCAGATGGGCACAGGGAGAGCAAGTAGCAGCTCTGCCCCATGTCTAAGAGTTCTGGTTCAGCATACCTGGGCCGGATTGAAAAAAAAATGCTGCAGGGTGGCTGTCGATGATCCGGCTGTCACCTCGTTGATCACTTGATCACTTGAATCCCGTTATTCATCTATTTGCTCGAGAGGGCGCCAGTAACATTTCCATTGGACCCTATCACGTGCCAATGCAGCCCAATGGCATCTGGTTGATTCAGGAATATGAAGAGCCTCAAACCTTAACAAAGAAGTCTGACCATCTTGAAGGGTGGGCGGCCACGTGATCTTTTGACATCCTGTAGGATCCAGTCCGTAATGGCTCTAGTCCAGCGGTTGTCTCCAAATCGCATTACATGTCCAGCCCATCTGATTTTGAAGCCTTGGCAAACGAGACAGCGTCCCTGATTCTGGAATAGCGATGGAGGTCAGAACTCCGATTCCTTCACTCACTTGAGTGAGACGTGATATTCAAAGCATAGCTCTTTTGATTCCCTCTCTGGGAGACCCGAATAGCATTCTCATCCTGCTTTCTAGGGCCCAGGTCTCTGAGGCATATGTTAATGCAGGAGAACAGTGGAGTGGAAGAGATGTGCCCTGAGCCAGAGGTTTTTTTGTCCTTTCAGCTATTTCTTCAATGCCTTTGAAGGCATTCCATGCCTTCTCTCTTCCTCCTGCGCAGCTCAGGTTTTTGGCCGTTCATCATGTTGACTTCTCGACCTAGGACACATAACTGCTGCATTCGGAGATGTTTGTTCTATTGAGAACAACTCGTTATTAAAAATGAATTGTTAAAACTAGTGGATAAAAGCTGAAAATTTTATAGGAATAAGATGTTTATCTAGGCTCCAAAATATATTTTTTTAAGAGAATGGTCATTCATTTAAAAAAAGAAATTGATAACACTTAAAATAAAATGAAAGTGGAATGTTTGGTTTGGGATCCTTCCTGGTGTAAAACTCTGAGACTACGACTGCCAGCTCAGACCCCGGACACAATTTGGGCTGCACTGAATTACTCGGAAACACAAACCAGCAGGAATGAAGGGCGCTGCAGGACAGAGGCCCGGAATTTCCTAAATGGGAATGTGTGAATGGGGCAGAAGCCAGCGAGGTGAATGAGGGTTCCAGCGATGGCCACAAAGCGTTCAAAAACACAACATCCACCTCCTTTGGGATTCTCGTGTCATTGGAAAAATGAGTAAGATTCTAATAAGCTCTATAAGTTGCATACTATTATATTGCTTCAAAATTTCCTGATTTTGATCGTTCCAATATGCTTGTGAAAATCATTATCCTTGTTTCTAAGTAATGGGACTTAACATCTAGCAAATTGCTCACAAAAAGCTCAGGAAAAAAAAGACAGCATAAGAAAGAAAAACAGGAATAATTGCAAGACAAGTGGCAGATCATGTGATTTTTTTCCCTTTTACTTTTCTGGAGTCTTCCATATTCTTGTAATTATTTCAAAATTGGAAATAATTAAGCAAAGCTCAAACCACAAAAATATGATATTCCAGGATTTCTAGGGCCTCAGGTTATCTGAATCTTCTTTTGTCCCAATTATTTGTTGGTTGGTTGGCTTGGTTTTGGGGGGGGCTACACAGGCGGCACTCAGGAGTTACTCCTGGCTCTGCACTCAGGAATTACTCTGGGAACCTTACAGGATGCTGGGGATTGAACCCGGGTCAGCAGCATATGAGGCAAATGCCCTCCCCACTGTGCTATAGCTCCTGCCAGATCCTACTTGTCTCACCACACAACTTCCATCACAGCAACCCTCACTTGATTTTTTTTTCAAACATCCCCCATGCTTTCCACCTTGGTAATAATGTTCATTGGGATGTTTCTGCCAAAATAGTCTTTTTACTCATTAATCTTTTAAAATCTTATTCCAGTCTAGGCATCCTAAAATAAATTGTGTAGTCTAGGAGTTACCGCATTTACCCGCTGTGCCCGGAAATCCATCCGTTCCTCTAGGGTGATTGGTCTGAGTAGGTTGCCCTTCTGCTTTCCCTGCCTAGGTGACGGATAGGAAATGCAGAGAATGGGCATAGACTGCCACCTGGTGGCATTGTAGAATATAGTCATTAAAGGGTTTCTTTGCCAGCATGGGTTTGTTAAAGCGAACAAGTCAGGAAATCAGGACCCAGTACCCACTCATTCATTTTCTTACGTGGATGTTTTCTAGAGAGATACGACCTCAATAAAAGACTCTTTAACTCCTTATTTCTTTACTATATCTAGACCAGAAGAAACAAGATGAATAATATGAATTTAAACCCTCAAAGACTTAACAACCCCATGGTGAGATCTCACACTTTCCACAAATTTTATTTTAGCTATTAGGCTGTAACAAGTAATATAAAACAAATAATGTGCCTGCTAATGGGTCATGCTTCGGGGGGTAGTTAGGAAAATGGGGACAATGATGGAGGGAAGGTCACTCAGGTGGTGGGTTTGGTGTTGGAAATATCAAAACCCTGTAACAACTGGCTTATGAGCAACTACGTAAACCATGGTGTTAAAAACAATTAATTTTTTTTAATGAGCTGTGCAACCCTCACAATTTCAACGAAATTGTGTTCAATTTCTTTCAGTGCTATTTTTCTCATTTATTCTCACCTTCTAAGGTAGGCCTGCAAAACTGTTAGCCCAGGTAGCTAGGGACAGAGGGGAGGGGCGGGGTGCTGGGGAGGAGGGTTGTGGCAGAGGGTGAGCCCTCGGGTGCCCTTCAGAGGCAGGGCTGGACCAGAGCAATCAGCCTTTCAAACTCAGTTTCACTTTCTTTGCATGTGAATCATTTCCTTTCAGATCCTCTGTGCTTTGCTCTGGGTTTCAGTTTCTCTACTTTCTTCTCCACCACTTCCTCCCTCGTTTTTTCTAAACATGCTCCTTTGAGTCAAGACTGGCACAGACCCAGTCTGGGCGGGACACCTGCAGCTCCCCCACTTCCTCCTGGTTAACTGACACGGTCACCATCTTCCCAAGCACTCTCCTCTCCTGCCCACACCCTCCATGCGGCCCTCGGTCCGTCCTGTTCACCAGGATCTCAGATGCCCTGTGACTGGGGAAGAACTGTCTAAATTTGGTGAAGTGGTTTACGAATTTCAGGGCTTTTTTCTCGTGGCGATGAGCAACAGATGTCAGCCG